>OZ020574.1:1137266-1415402 GCA_963971525.1 Cephus spinipes
GTATCTCTCTCTTTTGCTAAATTCACGGCGCGTCGAGCTGCCGGCTTCTGGACACGTAAACCGACCATCCCGACTGACTTGTCGAGACTCGTTCGCCCCGCGTCACTGTTTCGTCACAGAGCAGACACGTGCAGGTATCAGGTATGCTGAATAACGGACGTGCTAGCCCGCGGCTTCCATCTACTTACACTGCGCCAGCCCGCTGATACCTCGATCCACATATTGATCTATTTATCGACGGACGTTAAGTTGGTACCGCGAAAAAGATTTTTTTTTTACCATCAAAATTTATACAACCCGGTATACGAACCACCCTGACCACGTAGTTTGGATCCGAGTCGTTGTACTGTATCAAGCAGTGCTCTGTTCTTGGGTCTTGTTATTATTATCGATCGGATAATCCCATTGGATTCTTTTTTTTTATCGATCGTTATGCTGGATCGATCTTGGTACCTCGTTGGCTGAAACAAAAAAAAAAGACAAAAGTTGGCCCACGAGCGTCTCGCTGGACTCGCCATGGAAAATGGAACCGTTGTTGAGGTGTAACCGATGTTAGGCAGTGAATGCATGGTTGATGGGCGGGAGGGGGGAGGGGGGTGTATCGTCAACACCATCCTGGGGAATCCTGACTTCGGAATGTCGTAATCGGCACCGTTCGCCTGTAAATAAAGAAGATCCCATTGTGATCTGGCAGGTCTTCGACCCATTGTGCCGCAGATTACATAGAATCTATCGTGTATTATACCGGGCGACTGAATAGATAGATAAATAGGTACCGTATAAGAATGGCAGGGCACCGGGTAGACCCTGGGACTGCTAAAGAGTACACTGGCGACCGGAGAACAATGGGGGCCTTCGCTATAATCGGAAGTAAAGTCTTGTTAGTGTAATGCGTAACTGTACATAGTGAACGGCTAATTTCGCTTTATTCCCATTATGTATCGAAGGATTAAAATTTCATACTCGTTTCGTATCTAGCCGATTTTATGTCCTGTGACTTCGATACCCATAAGTCGAGTGGGGTTTGGCTATCGATTTCCGTACTCTACTCGGCAGTGGAAAACTACGTCAATGGAAAGCTCCTACGGGATATACGTTTTTCACGATTTTGCCTGTATATATTTATTTTTTATTTTTTTAATATTGCCTTTCATTTTGATGCTTCGCGATATCGCGAAACGGGTTCCCCTAATTGTTCTTTGTGTCGTTAACCGGTCGAGTCGCCAAATCGTAAACGAACGTCAATACCGTTACCGAGGTCGTACAAGGCGCCGGGATCGAAATTCAATCGAATATCAACCGGTATTTCGCAATATTCTAGCGCGTCGTTGAACCCGGGGGTTCCTTTGTAAAGCAACAGTTACGTCCCTGGAAATTTGTACTATGTCCGAAAAATCTTGACGGACGATCTTTCGCGCTGACCTGCTTGGCTATTTTCTTACGGTATGATAATTGGGTGGATTTTTTTTTTTATTGCAACCGACCATCGGATCGTGGTATTACTGCGAATCACGTGGGACGGTACGTCATCGTTATAAAACTCGAAACGTAACCGCGAATATTTCGCGTGCCGATGCCACTCGCGAATATCCGTACGATTTGCCAAATGGATTCCGCCGACACGACCAACTCCGTTCCCATTTCCATGTTTTAATTTGTTTAACGGATTTTCAGTGTCCCTGACAATTTTTACCTGTCTCTCGGCACTTTACTCAAATCCCACAGCACTTTTCACCTTTCCATATTTCGCGAGGATCACGCTATTTTTATTCATTTCGATAATAACGAACTTCACTCTTCACCGTTAATCAAGTCTAATTTCAATATGACAAATCTCTACGAGACTTATAGCGAACAGGGTATACGTAGGCTTGTTCATATGGCAAATATCATGGGTTGATACGGCAGTATGTAATATACTCCGTTCCCCATATCGAGTGTTTATCTAAAGGGTCAATAAAAGAAAAAAAAAAAAAAAACTGATTTAACCAGGTGCATCTTGTACCCATGTGTCTTAGGTTAGGGCAGCATTGGCATTTAAATGTTAACGCTATCTAAGCGATGGTATTTGCCATCGTCTTGGAGTCCGCATAAAACTATTCCCCGTAACTCTTCCTGGCGATGCGGCTCAATTTCGAAAGTTAAATGTCAATGAGTAACCAGTAAGTTTAACAGTCGTTGCACTCTGTCTGTACGTTCTGACAGTATGTATATATATAGGCATACTGGAGTCGCATCGATATAGACCTCTGCGTATAGACTGATTTCCGTAGAGAGGAGTCGAGCAAAAAAAGCATTGTCGAACGATGATCCCCCCTGCTCCTATCAATCCACGTAGATGAATGCACTGTAAACGGGAAGCGACCGATTAATACGTGGAGTCTTAATCGACGGGACTTGGCTGGCGATACCGTTCGTCGCGGCAAATTACACGGGGATTCGCAAGAAACGCTTCCGCGAGTAGTGCGTACCTGGATGCACTTTTTACACGGGGCTCCTCGGATTATGTTTCTCGACATTTGACCTCGGTGGAATGTATGTATATATATATATATATTCACATTAAAAAATCAACCCCGAGAATCGTCATTGGGACTGATTTCTCGAACGAATGAAACAGTCGGGGGAGGCCATATTGAATGTGGGTCGAGAGGCTCGTAAGCTGCAGTCCGAATGACTTTTAGCGTTCACTGTACCCTTGAACTATTATCTAGATCGTAATTCTTCAGACGATAATGAACGCAGACGGAAATGAATATTGGATGGTTATGTCAGAGGAAATAAGGTTTCGAGTGTTATTAATTTGCACGGTGATCGATATAGTTATCTTTCTATTCGAGAATCTTGCATCGGTTTATTTTACCGCGAATTATGAATATTCCCTTTTCTTTAGGATATTTGCATAAGAATTTGTTGACGTAAAAAATTCTCACTCGTACCTCAGTGCGAAATACCTCGACGGACCTTCCGAGAATAAGGACCTTCTTGTTGCTCGAGAGTCGACAGGGTGAAATTAGCGTCTCGAGCGGGTCGACTCTTATACTCGAGATAAAAATATCGCAGTGACGCGTGCGAGAGAGAGACCTCGATATTAAAACTCACCAACTGTCACAATTGCACTCTGCGATTCGAGCGGGGTTCGGCAAAGTTCTCGTCGTCTGCAGTCACGGCGTGTAACCTCTAGGTAACTTGGTCACGTTCATACCTACGGGAACTGTTGCCGTCGACTGATCATAGATGCAAGTTAGCGCGTGGAAAATTGTATGTCTCGAGCAGTCCTGTGTTACGTTCCCGGCAGTGCTTTGTCTTCTGCGACGGCGCTACGTGACACCCACAATCTTCTCGGAACGACAGTAAGTAGATAAGCCTAACCTAAACTCGAGTGTAAAATCAGATAATTTCGAAAGGAAACGTCACTTTAAGAATCCTAGGGACATTTCGGACTAACGTAGAGAAACAAATGACGGGTAATGCTGCTTTAAAAGAAAAAAGTGTCTCCCGTGTTATTTACATTGCGAGAAGTCACAAACCGTCACGGATGCAGCTGCGTGTGGCATTATGGCGACGGTGGACTAATAACAGTAACAGGCGACCATATCGGTGCGATTGTTCAAGGCAGGTATCGTACTGGTTACTGTTGCTTTGAGTTCCAGCAGCAGCAGTGCTCTGCGTATACTTGTCGTACAATTAAACAATACAGGCGGGTTTGTAAGGAGCGTTAAGTTAGGACCGAAGTTAACACACCAAGCCGGATCCATACATGGCGCGATGTAGAGGAGATACGAAAGGAAGTGAACTTCGCCACTTATATATACAGTGTTGTCTGCGCTAACGGTAGCCTCTTCGAGTTAGTATGCGCGATCTGTTGCCTCGACAGGAAACAGAATCTCTTCCATTACGTCGCTACTTGCATTGTTACGCTACCCCCGGGACTCCCTTATCGCTTAAGTTTGCGAGAGAGACGACGGCGGCCATAGGAAGGCACCGGAACAGGGACGAACGAACGAGAACAAAAAATAACCAGTTCTAGGAACTTTTGACTCGTGAACAAATGGCTGCGGGTAACTTGCCCTAAGCGCCATCTTAGCTCCGTACTTACTGTATGGTCGTGCGTTGGCTTCGAGGCACTTACTTTTATTCGTCATATTCATTAGAGTGAATTACGGGAGGCAATGCGTCGCGTCGTTTGCTATAGCTCTGCCATTCTTTTAAACTTTCAACCTAATAGCTTTACGACTTGGCTACAGTCACGTCGTAATTCTAGTCTCGGCGAATTAGATGGCACACGTGTGCACACACAATTATCATACTCCGCCGTCTTGTGGTAGCGTTTAATAACCTCTTACTTATCCCGGCTAACGAGTATTCATCAAAGTTTGTTGGTGTGCCTTAAGAAATTCCCTAGGCTTCCTAGGGAGAATATCTTTGTTTCACGTATTCGTACATAGCACGCAATAAAACGTGTTTCCCGCGCGCGCACTGTCGTTTTCTACACGATTTAATACTTCATGCTCGTTATTGCCCGGTGTCGTGATTTTATCCCTCTGACTGTATTGTATTATTTATGCATTTTTTGAAAGATACTTTTTTTTCAAACACCACAGCTACCAATGCACGTCGCCACTAACCAAGGGACGCGATATCCTTCCTTCACCTTGGGACGACCGTCCAGAGTTATCGTACAATCTTCACGGTAATGGCGCCTCCGGGTTCCGCTGAAAAATGCGCTAATTGCCCGGCTCTCCCTCGTCCGGCTTCTCGTCCCCTTGTAAGCGAAATACCCTATACGAATACGACTAATTATATTACTCTCGTAAAATTAAGGAACGTGCATTGCACAACTCGCAGAGGGTGACTCGAAGCGTCGCTCTCATTCCTTCGAGTCTAACAGAATGGGTGTCTAGTGATCTCCGTCGCTAAGAAATTGATATTCACGTGACTTTCGGTATACACTGATCCTCCCCCACCACTTTCACAGCCATTATCCTCACGAACGGTCAATCGAGCCTGTCGTCAGTGTGCCGTCGTAACGTATAAAGATTCTCAAAAATACGTCTCGACGTCGTTGAACTCTCACCGTACAGATGTCGTTGACATCGCCGATGGAACTTCCGTCGCGGAAACTCTGTGTTGCCCTGTCTCCTTCTTATTGGCTGCGCGCGCATCCGCAGCGACGCGTATTCCAACCGTCGGACGGTTGCGCGCAGTTCGTCTGTCTCGCCGATGAGCCGCTTGTTTTCTCCGTTCTCGCATCCTCGTCGTGAAACCAAGAGTGTCCCACATAGCGTAACATCTGTTATGCCAACCCCATTTCTCCATGGCCGCGGTGGTTGCTGGGCTTCTAGCAGCTGTCGTCTGCTTGCTGCTGGCTGCCTTGCCGAGTGAGATTTTCTCTATTGCTGAACTTAGGCAGCTCTTGCTCTGTATACATATATACTGGTTGCCTCCCGTACGAAGTTATACACGGCTGATGTGGATATAATCGATGCGGGTAATCAGTGTGGAATCATGATCCTGGTACTTCCTTGGGGGATTCCTTCCAGCAGCCATAAAGGATAATTGGCGAGCAGATACATTTTGGAATACGACGCATTAGCTACGAGTTAGAAACGACTTGTACCACGTGTCGGTTAGATTTTGGAAGGTATATCGTTAAGGTCAGCTCTTTTTTTTTCTTTAAGCTTTAAAGACGCTTTGATTCTCTCGACGAAGGAGAGTCGGGTCGATTTGGCTGTCCTTTTGTCTCTCGTTGAATCTTCATGCACGTGCGATTGGCTGACTAACTTGGAATTTTCCACCGCGAGTGCTCACTCTGATGTCGTTACGGTACTGTGCTCTTAAAATTTTTTTCTCTCTCTTTCCACCTGAGAAAATGGCGTATGACTTCCCGCGAGATCCTGTTCCACGAGTCCCGATGGAGAGGCAGCGGTTTCTCGTCTCGTTAGCGCGTTCAGGTCGTTTTCAACGGATCTGCAAACGGCCTCAAGGAGCAAAAAGTCCACGAGAATGATGTATGTACTATCTTGTAATCCTCCTTGCGGTTAATTTAGAAGGCTTACAGATTTCATTACCTCGTCTCGCGCGGATTCAAATGGTTTCTTTGCGAATTGACATTTGGACTGTGGCATTGTCGCAATTCGCATAGCATTCACAAACGATCGATACGTCCAGCTTGGCATAATTGCCCATATTCTATATTTACACTGGAGCAGACAGCGTTTGCTCCATGTCGACACGAGAGAAAAGGAATCGCGGTATCCTGGTCAACGAATAGGTAAAGACTTTTCGTACTACAATGGATCTGTTCCATATATATATACATATACGTAAAATGCTCGCACGTCGAAATAACGACGTGTCTCAAGTGACTGATCCCATAATGTTATTTACATGAAACATAATACATGTTGTAAGACGGCCGCAGGAGAGATACGATCGCTGGACAAAACGAGCTGTGTCACAGCAAAGCAAAGTCAGCAACTTGTGGCGCAACGCTTCTCTCTCTCTCTCTCGCTCTCGGCATCTCTCCCGTGTAGCATTTGCGAGTTCTTCATTCTGGCAAAGTGTCCGCGAGTGTCGGAGGGGGGCTACGTTAGAGGAGAGTAAGATGGCGAAAGATACGGAAAAGGGGAGTTTAAGAGATACGTAGTCAAAGATGACGGGGTGAAGGTGGCTGATGACAGGGAGGGGAGAGGAGACTTGGGTGAGACTAGCTTTCTCCACAATGGCCTGCACACGGTCTCCCGGGCTCTCGAGTACAAGTCACAAGTCACACCGTAGATCTGAGATTCATTGTCCTCCTTGTCGACTCTTGTAGTTTAGTAGGTTACTGGCTTGCAGAGATTTCCTATGACTCTCGGATAATAGCGAAGAGACACGAGCTTCGTACAGACGGCATTTCGTCACTTGACGATGTATATACATATTTATTTACGTCGTTACGTCACTGGACATCGATCGCTTCGTGAGAATTCATCGTAGACGAATTTGAATTTGCCGCCATCGATAAGTCGATCGTTGCCAATAATTTGCGACCTACTCGATCCGACACTTGTCACGTGATATAATCTTTGCTCGAGTGTCACGTATTCCAATGCCGTGTAAATGGGTGAACGAGGTCGTTTCCACGTTTCTCGAATTCCTAACGGAATTATTATGTTTTCGGGCGGCCATGCTGCGCGCGCATTTACGAAGTATATTCTTTCTCTGGGAACCGACGTGAAATCGGTTGCTTTTTTTACCGATCTCGTTAGATCGGCTCGGTATCGATGAAAAAAATAATTTTTATAATTCACGTAACGATACCACTTCTTCGTTTGGATCGCTGCTGTGTATTATCGTGCTTACTTGAATCCGATCGTGAAGTATCTTGCGGTCTTTATCGAAACGCCATATTTGTACGAAGCTTCGAGACTTGGACGTTTAGCGAAACTACGGTGGTCTCGGTGGTCTCGATGTTATGCAAGCAGATCTCGATCTGGTCTGATTGCTGTTTACGAGCATCGTTTCTCCGTGCAGTCTATCCTTATCCCCGCGAGAGGTACGACCCTAACCCGGAAACCGAGTGAATCTTGAGGAAAAAAAAAAAAATAAAATAAAATCTCTATCTAAGATTACAATAGTCCCTGCGATCTTGCTGCCCACGAGGATCGAATGAAATGCAAGATCAATATAGAAATTCAGGCTGTAACAATAAATACACAGTCAGACCACGTGCCATTGCATTTATGTATTATCACTGTTCGGAGTTGAAAATCTCCAAGATTCTCTAAGGTCATAGCCCTATCCGTACAGGATATCCATACAATACAGATCCTCGAAAGATTTCACTCTGAAAACCAGTATCGTCCTCACCAATCGATATATCGTATGTTCAATCGACGTCCCGTCACTCCGTTCGCGATTAGACGCGCAGCTTACAGGTAGAAAGGAAAGGCGATCCCGGGGACAAATAGCTACAGCGTTAAATAAGAAAACGAGCGAGCAAGTAGCCCGAGTGTCCCACTGAGAGCAGACAAGTAGAAGATCGCGTTGCGTCGAGGGCAATTACGCGAAATTGTTCCTGGCGACAGGGCCGTACCTATGGAATTGGCTTGGCCTTACCCAAGTGACACAATAGTGCAATTCCAAAGGATAATGGCCGACGAGTAGAAGGGGAGTTGATAATGCGAGGCTCGACCTGTGTCCTTTCGACTCTAACGTATATATATATATATATATATATGTACGTGCATACAACAGAAAGAATTAACGAATGCCTTCTGGCATGTCTAACGATCAAATCTTCATCGGTGTAAAATGCAAAGTAGCCAGGATGGAGAAGATTCGCGATGCGTGGCGACCAAGGTAGAGGTCGAGTACTCACTCAATTTCCTCCCTGGTGTAGTTGGCACGGTAGGACGAGAATTTTTTAACTCGTCTGTACCCATACGTATACGCGAGTCATACGTCGTGCCCATTGTCCATACATACGCGAGGATGCGAATGAACTCTGGCTTTGGGGATTCCTTTGGTCGTTTTAATGAACGTGGCCCATTGTTTGCTAATAATAATAACAATGGCACGACATCAAATTTACTTCGTCATTCGATTCTACGCCATTGGCGCCCATTGGCTTTTACCTTTTTTTTTCGGACCCGCCAATGTATCCTGGACCGATCCACCTAGGTCGGGGGTTACGTTCTGCGTGAGTGCGGACGAGTGTGAATGACCCCGATGAACCGTGCAGACGCGAACTTGGTTAGGAAATGCGTATAGGAGAAATAATTGAAAATTTGAAATGAAAAAAATTTTTTTTTGAAAATTTTGAAAAATTTTTTTCTGCCGGTTTTATCGTCACGAAGTTGGGTCATTAACGAGCTCGCTGTTTTTCTTGGAGTCTGTTGTCAGGACTCGCGTGGCATCGCGTCTTTAACCAAGGCCAAAGGAGGCTCGGATAGATCGTTGGGAATCGCGGGAGAGGAGAGTCCGCAGTGCGTGGACTTGCTATTAAGAAATTGATAGCCCGGCAATTAGACTCGTAAATTATATGCTCTACCTTGCACGACTTCTTCGTAAGATGACAATGTACTCGCCGAGCGAAACATGTAAAACGTTTAGATCCGCGGTAAAAGATAACCTAACCTTCGTCATAGCTTACTGAGCACGACGCCGGTTCCCTACTTCGTGTATATACTTATCCGACTGTACATTGTGTCCACGCACTGCCACGCACAGCCACGCATCACGTGCGCAACCTTCGTGCTCGTATCCTTCCCATAATTCCCTAGAAACAATGTCTGGCTTTATAGCACGGAAAATTCACTTGGATTCCATAGGGAAAAATTACTAGGCGCATGCGCGGAGTCGAGACTGTACTGTTCAGAGCCGAGCTATCCCATTGGCTGGAGGGACTTTTACTTTTGTATTGCGATAATGATGCTAGTCAGTCACAAAAAAAAAAGAGGGGTGCTGGTTGAATATACGTGTGACTGGTATGACCGTGAAATTCTTTTGTGCGCCATTTTTATTAATCTGCGACATTTTTTTAAGGAAATACGATTTTTTTGAAAATCTTGAGGATTTCGGGACGAAGCATCCACCGCTGAACTGAGGACTGGTTTTGGTCACTTGAGAATCTCTCGAGCTACGGTCATTTTAATAATTTTCATATTTTCAGGGAACACGTGACTCTCGTTTCTGCACTTTGACACGTTCGCGTTATATTCACCTGACGTCACGTTATACGTATTTTTTATATCCCGTATCTCATATTTCACATTTGATATGGTCTGTGGACTACATCTCCATCTGACAAAGAGAATCAAGGTTTTTGTACTGACGCAGACGTGAGATTCGTTATCGGCAACTTCCGGTCTTTAAATGCATACGACTTTTTACACTGCCTACGATCCTGGTATCCCTTGACGTATGCAATTCAGTGAATAAATATTAGCGAAATATTGGAAATTCGAAACGAGACAGTCCCATCTCTTGGAACCACGTGGGAATATTTTTGTTCTTCCTCGCCGTCACTTTTCACGGAATTCGTAAAAAGGGCTTCGAAGCTACGAGAATTCCAGGCTCGAATTCCTAGAAGAGAATCCTTTTATTTCCGACCACCCTGAGATCCTGCTACGAATCTCATGAATTTTTTTTATTCATCCTCATATACCTTCCATCAAGTTCGATCTACCCTGCTGCTGCTTACCGTATCGTCTCTTAAACGTATTTTTTTTAATTTACCAAAAATCCGTGTTTAAGAGCGTCGTTTCCCTTTTTCGTAAGTACTCCCCCTGCAGCTATGCAAATATCCTGTAAACATGGTAATATTATTATGTAAATCGATCCAACTCGTTCAATCTTCCCTTTTTTACCTGATGTTGCAGGTCCGAGCTCCGCGGACTGTCGACCAGTGAGTAGAGAGCCAACTCAGCCATCTTCAATATGACGGAGACAGTTAAATAAGCGATACCAAAGTCCCACCTCTAATTGCTCCTATTAATTATCTCTCAGACGCATTATTACTTGGGCTCGGTAACAGTTTTGCAGTTAATGACCGTTTAACGTGGGATTTATGTTCTCACGACTGTATCCCTATCTATACTATACATTATATACAAGAGGCCAAACCGCAACGGCCTCTTAATTAGATTCTAAATTATACGGGGAACGATGATGTACTTAAATTGTAGCTCAGTTAATGCGACGCTAACAACCTTGTAAAGTCCTTACTTACTTAAGGGGCCAAGACGGGCGACCGCGTGTCAAACTGAGTAATCGGTGCAATGGAAACAGATACCCAAAATATATTAATATAAGTCGCAAGTACTCCCTGTGGGAGTGAAGTAAAAAATAATTTAATTCAAAAGTTATAATTCCAATCGCAATTGGTCGCGCTATGGAAACGCCTTGATCGGATACATGACAGTTGGATTTCGCATGGCGGATACCCAAGCGCATATTAATTGTAACAAATCCGAGGTACGGTCACGCAATCCTTTCCGGCATACGATAGGCCTGTCGTGGTAAACTTGGGATGCAGAGACCGTCCTGGCAGGTTATAATTGACAAATAATAGTAATGGCTCAACTTTTTGTTTAGCCAGTACCACGTGTGTATATATGTATATACCGGTAGGTAAGTAACTATGTAGGAACATTGCTACCTCGTAATAGAACTAATGCTTTCATTTAAATGGCGAACTACCGTTTGTGCGAATTGTGTATATATATAGATATGGGCGAGCGTAGGTATATATATAGTGGACTCGTAGGAGGTGTAAGATCTATCCACGGGATAGTCGGAATAGAAGGTTTTAACGTCCGTTGCAACATAATTCTGTAATCTTCTTAGCGTTAAGCCGAACACTCCTTAGAAACGTTCCGTCGTTCATCCTTCGAGGGCTTAAAGATCAGACTTAGGATCTGCTGTTGCTATTTACCAAATATTTATCCATTCTCGGTGCACGGATAGAACAATGGCTTGATTTTTCACTGCCGGCATTGAATGGCGACGAATAAATCATGCGAGTCGAGATTATGGATCCAGTAATGCCAAGGTAGGACGTTTTAACGTTGGCCGGTATAAAGTGTGGAACCGGTATAGCTATATGCGTATATGGGAGCGAGATCGGATTTTCTGTATAAAGTATTTTCATTGGGCCCGAGTGACGAGGCGGCTGGGTCCGAGTTAACGATTCGAGGGTTGATACCCGATCGTAAATGTTCACTTGGACGAAGGGAAAAAACATGGCGGTCGCGTTATTTTTAACAAGAGGATTTGGGACTTACGCGAAATCCGTAAAAGGGAGTCGATTTGCTCCTGTCTTCGGGCCCAACGAATATTTCGTTAGATTCAGGGCCGGTATATCCAGACCCCTTTCCTCTCAGGGCCCTTTTTTTCATACGCGCTCACGAGACCCGGCCCAGCGGGGCCTGGTAGACGAGGTTTAGGACAGACGAGGAGTCGGTGGCTGGGACATTGGCGTGAGCAAAAAATTTGGGCCCTGTACGGATCGCCAGAAACAATAGGAGTCTACTGAACAGTGGCCTGAGTCCTGATTGTGTGACGTCAGAGAAAATATTTTTTAAATTTCTTTAACAATGCCTAAAGTACATAATCGTATTCTCATTCCACTCGCGTATCATTTCTAAGGGGAATCAAATTCGGATTTAAAGAATCTCCTAAAAAGGTGTCTCTTTCGAATTAACCTATACTTTGGTTCTGACTAGTCTAGCGTACAGACTCTTCCATGTCTCCATGTTTCCGTCGGTGGACGAGATCGTCGACAAAAAATAGTATCACCGTAAAAGGATAACGTCGGGGGGTCGATTCGCACCCCTCTGGGTACGCTGGAGTCCTACGCCACTGGATGCCCGCACGAAAAAGAGTTGCCATCAGCGAACACTTTCCAACGAAGTTCCTCGACCGCGTTTCGGGACAACAGCACGGCGTTACCAGGGGCGTCCTTGGTCCGTGTCAGTGGCATAGACCATACAGGGCCCGTTCAAGGTCGAGCCGAGCGCTTCCGAAGATGCCCGAGCGCAGCGCAGTCTATACCCGAGCGCGCCGAGTACACCGAGCGGCGGTGACTCTGGGGCCCGATCGGGATCCTCCCGGCGTGTCATCCTATACTCGTGGGTCTGCCAGGTTATTTCGCTCCTCTTAGCGCACGTATTAATACTTCTCTATGTAGATCGTACGAGACATTTTTTATCGTGGTTTTTCTCTCTCGCCCCCCCTCCCCCCCCTCCCGTCAACCTCTCTTCCATTCCATCGGTGCACGATCGCGGTCTCGCTCCTCTTTTTATCATTACTCTCATCTGCGGTCGCGTTTCGATTTCTGCCCAAGCAGCTTCGGGCGCATTTCCAAGCCGGCTTCGATCTGGAAATGCCGAGGTCCCTCAGGTCGTTCTTACTCCACCACGATGTCTCATCGCGCCAGAAGAAACGGGTTCAAAGACTCTTTTTCAGGACTTACCGATTCCTTCCAGACGTCCGGAGGTAGGTCTTCGGCCTAAAAGAGAACGCTGGCTCCGGTGACTAGGTAGGCTGTAGGGTACCGTCCGAAAGAATGCCGAAGAGACCTCGAGTACACAAAAGAATAATTTTCTTCTGGTTCCTCCTCTACGTCATCCTGACCTCCATCGAGTGCCGTAAAGTACCTTATACCCGTCGTGGCACGGTTCGTCCTTAATCGTTCTCTTTGATCCGCGTTCTACACCTTCTTTTGTCTTCTAACCGTAGCCGTAGGTGCGCCTGAAAAAAACTGTCTCCGGTCTGGCTTCGACCTTTCTTACTGCAGCTGCTTTCAGTATGGTGATTATGCGTTTGAGTGCATCCGAGAGTCTCTTTGGCATCGTGCGGAGTAGGCCAGACGTTCACCGCTCTACTTAACACGGAGCACCGGGGAAAGAATACGAAGGCATTATGTCGCTGTAGACCGCGGCATGCCGATCGTCACCTTGGGAAGTTATCGTGATACCAGGATTACCGATTTTATACATTTTCGGTTCTCTGGCTCGATTGTCTCCGAAGATCGGTATATCGGTAAAAATAAATCGGTGGAATCGGCAGGACTCTTCGTATCGTTTGAGTGGGATCGACAAAAAATTGTACGGAAATAAATTGATTTGATCAATAAAATCGATTTGCACGTAAAGATCGAGGATTTCTTTCCGTTGGGAATCCGATCGAAGAGTTATTGGTACGATGATCGATAACGAGGTCTCACGATCGGTATTAGACGATGGAATACGTGTCTCGCGCGATATCAACTACAGATAAGTTCCGCATAACGGAATCGTTACCAAACGTGTACCCGCGTCGCGGCGCGCACGTCGCACGCTCCACTATACTGTCTGTAAATAATTGACTATCCCCTCGCTGTTTGACGAGCCAATATTTGATTCCGATCACCTGCCGGTCAAACGTGTTTGCCTGCTCCTAGGCCAAGTATCTATATAGATACTCGTTTCCTTTGTAGCTCCCTGGTGTCGGTGCCGAAGACGGCGGGAACTTCGCGTGCTCCGAATGCGATCTCCTCCGTCTTCCCACTAGAAATTCCAGTATTCGTCCTGGAATACGAGCTTACCGATTTAATCGGTATCGTTAAATCGATCGAACGATCAAATTAAACGCTGGCCCTGTAACGGTTTTATATCGCGCATAATTGCAAGGACAAAACTCACTAGTAATCCCTATTCGTTATACGCGAGAGCGTCGGTAATACAAAAACACGTTAGGACGCGTTGCTGGTTTGTGTCCAAGCTAAATCCACGCTATATATATACCCCCAGTGTAAAGCACCGAGGAGTGCGTTTAACGAAGGCAGCGACTTTTAATTCAGTCAAAAGAACCACGTCCTTCGCACTGCTGTCTGCCACGGCACACACCGGTCTCCTACCACGGAGCTATGTTCACGCCGTTCGTCGGCATTAATATTAATTAGAATTAGCGAATTAATAAGTGCGCGCTTAGGATTTCGTGTGAACATGACCTCGACTCATCGCCATCCTCATAACCGGCAAGTAGGTATATCGCGATAGCATCGCGATATGATTATGGAATTCCTGCGTGTAAGAAAAAAAAAAAAAGTTCTTCAGGGATCGACGTACCTGGATAAGTAGCCGAGCATCGTCCCGAGAATAAGTATAAGATCGGTAGACGCCATCTTCAGGAGTCTCTCGCTACCGTTGCTTCGCGACATATTTTTCCGAGAGGAAAAAGTTGATCTCTACTGCCGCTTCAATTACTTAGGTAACATGTGCGCTCGCTGGTCGCTCGCGAACGAGACTTCAGCTTGCACCGGGTATACGGATTATATACGAATTCGACAAATCTTTGGTATTCGATCATCGGCGCTGTTCAAGTCCTTTGCAACCTCGTTGACCTCGCCCAACTGTCTTTTGTAAAATTTGACCTTTTTTTTTTCAAAAATTTGAAAATTCCCACACGCCGGTATACGCGTATTTACGTATTGCGACCTACGAGGAAGAGGGATCTCCGAAAGTGGATGATGTGCGCTACGCGTCTTGTTCCGTTCTAAATGGTAATGCTGTTATTACGTTAGAGCGTCTGCATATGTAATATTATTATTCAGCGTAAGTCACCGGCAGTTTCCTTGGTGTATCGCGTTAGGAAGTACCCGGCGACGCTGCTGAATGATTCAGAGCGAGTACACGCGTGCATATCTATATATATATATATGTCACGTACTAAGCGCTTTATTAATGAGCCGTTATTCTCAAGCATATATATATATAGAGCCAATGACGCTATAATATTTTTACATTCTAACGGTTAATTTCTAGATGAAAACCTTCAAGGTGTTTCCGTTTTCATGGATAGCGACATAAACGAGTACGACAGTGGCTGGTTAATCTTATCGTACATTGCCACTGCGCTCTTCATTTTCACGGTTAGCTCGGATAGCTCGCCACATGGGATGGCTTCCTGTTTTCTCACTGGCCTGACGTATTATTAAATTTGCCAAGATGCGCCATTTTGTATATTGCCACTTTTTTTTTTTTTTCTTCAACTCGACGTACGGAAACGTCGATAAGCGTCGTCGACGCATCGAGCTTCACGAGAAAGCCGCTAGAGGATTCGCGAAACTCCGAGGAAATTTGGGCAAATCGGCGGATCCTACGGAGATTACAGCGAGTTCGTACGCTACGTGCGAAATCGCGTGGATCGTTATCCGATCGTGTATGCAGTCGCATAATTCTCGAAGCGCCGTTCCGTCCGCCGTACATGCCCGGTGGGAACCGTAATCGGTTCCGACGCTCTGGACGATCCGAAAAGTTTTCTTCGTTGACGCCGAACGCGGCTGCCGATCACCGAAGGAAGTCGTTAGGGACTTTTTAACGATTTCCCAGCGATCTCTTACGGTTCATACCCATCGATGCAGATATTACCTCGTTTATGCTGAATTCATCTATAGCGAGTAAATAACGTTAAGTTTCACTCGAATAGCCTCTAATGACGGGTATCCTGAATTAATAAAAAATTTCCTATTAACGTAACAGATCAGATTGATTTTTTGTACTCTGGCAGATTTCATACCTTGTACAATTATTTTATATCGAGATCCTTCACAGTCCCGAGGGACACTCGTTACGTTGGTCTACGTTCGTTATGCTCCTGGTCATCATCCGGTCGACCCAGGGTCACACGAGTGACAGATGGATCGACACAAGACGCTTGCTAAACACGTCGACGGACTTTGTGATCGGCAGCCAGCGTTGTTCGGCTGCTTACCGAGAACAGGAAGTAGGCCAGAGGGTAGGAACAAAGAGTCGGGTACCTCTTTTTGTATCGGCTTCACGCTATAATGTAAGGCCGGCCCGGACGGGTCTTTATGACGCGAGAAGCGCTCCATGTGGCAACGTGCCGTAACTAAATCCGTCCAGTTTCAGTTGTGGAAGGCCTTGGCTCGTCCTGCCTTTACGTTCGTTACTAAACTTTTCTACGTACCTGTACGACTCCGTGGATAATCGATTTAATCGTAAAATAGGCTCCTTAGGAGAGGCTGGGGGGGGGGGGGGGGTCTCGTGCGAAGATGCGTCTGAAAATCGAGAATGAATCTCATTGAAAGGAACGATATCGTATTCGAGGTCAGTCGTGCACAAAGCGTCGCGACGCCACGGTACGATCGGTAATAATCATCGGATCGATTACAAATTTTTTTATTATAATTATATATACCTGGCAATGCAGATTTATAGAGAATCAAGGCTCTCACCCGGATGGTATTCCAAGCAGCCTGAAGGGATCCACCATTTATGGTTTTCCTCTGGTATACCTGGTACGATATGTAGCTACGCGTATATATATACGTCTTCCGGTCGTTTGGCCTTGTATAAATTATAACGGCAATGAAGTATCTTTGGCTATGCTATAAATGGACTCTGCGTCGTAGTCTCTTATTAACTTAGCACTGAGGCACATAACTCTCTTTGGTCTAGTTTCTGTGCTCTTATTTTTACACCTTTATAATCCTATCATCATGGTCGATTTCGTTCTTCGTCAGTTTCATTGTCATCCCGGTACACTGCCCGTGCTCTGGCAAGCTACGCAATGTACAGAGTGGACTCGTAAGTACCAATGCAATATTATCGTGTACAGTGAGGCTTTAAAGTTTAACAGGTATATTTTTATTATTGTGTATCGTGATATATGGTACTAGGCTAACTTTGAAAAGGTCACCAGACTGTCCACCTAATCTACAACCCGGTAAACTTTGACCTGTGCCACAACGTTCTGTATCACAAAAAAATAACATTAATCCGCTGTCACGACTCGATCATTTCCCTCGATTAGATCACCGAGCTGTGCAGGACTCGAAGGACACGCGTCACGGAAAAAATATATTCAGTCGAGTACAGTACGTGCTGTACGTGATATATGATTTTTAATATATTTACGGATCTGCCTGTATCCTTGGTCCGATTGACAGTCCCAATGAAAAGTTGTTATCGTACCGATTGTCTCCTTTCGAATGGACTATTTTATTTCGTAGGTTTTATGCGTTTGACAGCAGGTCTGCTGCAATTGGTTGTGTTAGCATAAATTTGAATTTTTTAATAAATTTATGATTTCAAGGCCAAGGCGTCTGTATTATTATAGACACGTGCAAAGTGTCACGTGTTGGGGACGAAACGAGCGAATAGTAGGTTTAAGGCGCGGAATGAAATTTTCATCCCTCCGACTGTACGTGGGTCTCGCAACTGGGAACGAACCTACGGAACACCCAGTATCCATTGGTATCTTTGACTGGATGAAAGCGCAGCGAGGATACCTAGGTGCATAAGATTACAGGTATGCGCCAGCGGAAGATGGCCAGAAGGCTCAGAAGCGGTGGGCGCCTTGTCGTAGTTATATTTAGATTCGCCGAGCGCCTCGCGCTCCTTGTTTTATATCTGCCCACTACGCCGACGACCGACGGTACATGGTACAGGAAGATGCTGGGGATCATGGGCGTTTAGACGGTCGCGTCTTGGACAGTATCCAAATTTTCCTAAAATTCTAAATCCTCGAAATTACGCTAATAATTTTGATAAAATTGGAAAATTATTCTATCGATAATTAATATCATCTTTGGATGCTGCGACATTAAACATTTTTTTTATACAATTTTCATCCCTCGTACCTAACCGTCGTCCAGGATTCGCATAGGAAGCAATGGCGTCTGTGCGATTTGAGGTTGATGATAGCAAGAGTGCCGAGTAGGTTAGGAGTGATAGTGTTAACTCATCCTCATCTCAGCCTCTTCATTCTCTGTGCCCGTACTATCCGTACTATCCGTACTATCCGAGGTACTTAGCTGCACGAATGGCAGCCGTGCACCGTCCGAGAGTCTTCGTGTAATATTACTCGATTATATATACGTATGTAGCATACAGAAAGATTTTCTACTTAAACTCCCAAGGGACTTTCCTATAGTATACTATAGCGCATTAGCGCACACACTGTACAGTCGCTCATACTGAATTGCACTACGCTTGTCGGCAACTCTATTTCGTTTGGTGCAGATGGAAACGATGCACGCTTGTCGGCCATGTATACATATACCTTGATTTGGATTGACTACCGTATAAACTGTCTTTCTCGATTCTTTGATAGTCAGCGTGATAAGTATCACGAATTACAATGGCTTATATATATTTCGTACGTCGACCGTAGGATTGAAATTTCAGGTCAGACTCAATTTTTAAATTATTATTTAAAATTTCCAAAAATATAAATTGCCCGTAATTAAATTTTTTTTTGTTTATACATACATATATACCATCCCATGCTTCCTTTCTCTTTATTCACTTTTATCCATCCTCCTCCGCGTCTCTGGAATCCTTCCGTAACCCCCCTCCCTCTCCCCTCTCATCCGCCCAGCTAGCCTTACCTACAATCTATACAGCGCTGCTCCTACCTTATTTTTTTGTCCCGACCGCAAAGTCAGAGCAACAGTTACAATGCGGCTGCGGCTTTGTTATGAAATAGACTTGAAAGCGAAATGCTCTCTCTACTTGCTCTCATTGTCAGTTATCTTCCCTCCTACGACCACAGTCCACTATTCATACGCCCCACCAGATCCTTGAGAACGAGTTAGAAAGATACCCAGAAGAAGTTACCTACGTTGATCTCTATTCTATTTTTTTTTTTTTTTTATTCATCCACAATGCGTTTGCCTACCCACTCCCGGCAATGGACCTACCGGCGTAAACCATCTCGTACCCACTGTTACCAGAGAGTGGAGCGGTTCATCTCGTTTCGCTTCTTTTACCACCTTCGACCATCTGGACCAAAAGATGCTGTCTGGCGCTACGGAGGGAAAACGTTGCGCAAAAGTAACTGCTGGATGAAAGTGAAGTTCCTCTACCTTGTTCTCCCTCCCCCTCCACATCCTACTTATCCTCTCTGGACCCCGCTACGTATCTCTACGCTCGTGTCTATTCTACCGTCACCTTCGGCCGCAGGAGGCTCTCTATACCTGTATAGGTACCTCGGGACGTGGTAGCAGCCTTTGGGTAGCCGCATTAAATCCTCCTAAGTAAATGACCGTAGTTGCTTTCCACTTGATTCACGACTTTTACTCTATGGGTTTCCATGGCAACGGTGCATCGGGACTACAGCATCCGGAGATAAAAATTCATTGGGGTAATACGGCCGTTACGCAATACGATTAATTGGCACAATCGCCAAATATTTATGTCCTTTGGCAAATTTTTATGCGGTAATTAAGAGAAATTAATGAGACACTTGGCCCACGCCGTACAGGTAGGATTTTAATGGTTCGCGAGTTACGATTTACGGTGACGTAGATTCCCGCGATAAGTTCTCATACGATTTTGCCGAAATTCGAAGATTTTGAAAAAAAATGATTTTACGGCGGGGTGGTACTGGATTCACTTTTTTCTTCATCCACTATTTTCATTGCTCCTAAACCGTGGCTCGCGACTCGTCTCATTAGTGGATTTGCGGCTGCTGGCGGAGACGAACGGGCAATCAGGCGTGCACGAAAGTAACTAATTAGATTTACTTAATTAACCGTTCATGCAAAAAACTACGGAGGCTCGTGCATCTCTTTTGCCTGCGCGTCGCTATGGAATTCTCATTGTCGGTCCTATATACCTACGGTATAGGTAGGAAATTTTTAAATTGCCAAAAAAAAATGACTTCCAATCAAAAATATATCTGTTACGTATAACGACTATGAGTATCGAGTGCAAATTAATTTTCGAACGTATAATTAAGTGATTTAAAAAAAAGTCACTTTCTTTTAGTAATTACCCACTTTGGCTATAATCCTTTTTTCGTATCCATATAACACGTGGTGGATAAGTACGAATCCTCCATGCAGATTGAACGGGCTTCCTTACGTGGCGTCGCGATTAATCGGGCGATGCGCCAAGCAGGAAACTGCCTAATTATTCATCAAGTTATTGTCGCGATATTTTACCCGCACCGCCTCGGCCGGTTTTCACGCGCGACAACTTCAATCGCACGCGGCTGAAGTTTATACGCTGGTACGATAAGCGATTCATTTAAATTCTTAGCCTCGCGAGGAGAAATAAAAAGAAATGTCAAGCGGGCCGGTATGCTTGTTAATTAGTAGGGGGCTATTTGTTACACGTGGGTCTTGGGAGGATTCCTTCTACCATGGAGTAACAAGGTAGAATCGTTAACTTTATATCGGCATAAAAATCGTTACTCTTTATATATGTATATATTATTTTTTTATTATTCATTTCTGGTTCCGATAAAAATTTCGCGATATCGCAAATACCCGAAATTAGTGTCAAGTCAGTTTTACGTAAAATTTTGAAAATTAGCAAGATAAATTTTCAGGTAATGTGACGGTTGAATGAAAAAAATGTCGTTTCGATGCCAAAGTCAATTGGCTGACCGTAAGTGTCAACGATCGGTAGCGAGAGTGAGAGTCAGCTGATCTACGTTTACGACCGACAGTTAGAAACGTTCGATACGACCGATTTAATAGACACTTTCGAGAACTCCATTCACCGAGATGCTAAAATTTATCAAGTCATATATATGCATATGGGTGAATTGAGTAGGAAATAAGACCTAGTTCACAGTTATCAATACCTATTTAATTACTGTTCGTTACAGCGAAATCATTAAGGTGGTCTCCAAGTGTCTATAGAGAACTTTTATGGCTCGGTTATTATATATATATATATATATATATATATATATATATATATATATATAGACTTATGTATGTCTACACTCCTTCTCTCTATCAGCTGCGCCGCTTTCGCCGCGGGCTAATTTTATATTCTCATTAACGCTTACACTTATTCCAGGACGTGCAACAATTGCGAGCGTGTTCCGTATGTATCCAAGTGCTATGGCCGTACACGTTCTTGGGCGTTTAGTGGTAATTAAGAGCGCGGTGAGATACAGATGCTGTATTAGAAAGACGCGAGTTCCTCTTTTACCTGTTACACGGGTTTAGGTTATAAATACGAATTAAATACTTTTCGCTTTCTTATACTATTTTGTGCTAAAAATGAACTGGATTTATGTATATATATCACAGTATAATTTAGCTAGTTGAAATTTGTCTGAACATACGGGAAACAATTTTTTTACGGCGATTCAATTTCTTCGATAAACACGAATTCGCAATTCGCAGGGACGAAAATTTTGCGAATTCTCGTTATACAGACAACACAGTGTAACGCACGTCTCGTATATTCTTGTACGCAGCAAATTTGCGGTCACGTTCGCACGGCTCTGATAGACGGAATTGTCGCGCACGAGTGACTTCTTATAAGTAAAATCGTAGTATGAGATTTACTTAAAAAGTCTAAAATTATTATTCATATATATCTCGGAGTCTCTGGATAACCAAAGAATGAATTTATAGCGAATACGAATCTTTTTCTTAGCGATGCGTCGTTTGTAAATATTATCGCGTTTATTGCAAAAATTTTTTATTTTTTTTTGCTATCATTCAATTACTTGTCAAATTAAATTTTTTTTAAAACAAGCATATACGTTAATACGAAAAATCGTGCTAGCGGCAGCGTCTCTCTTTGGTCCCATGAGAAGCTTAACCATCAATTTGCAAAAAGGACTTTTGAGAAATGCACTCGGCATCTACCCGGCAGACCTACGGTAAATATACATTGCATAAAATATGACGAGCGAGCGGTTGGCAGAGTCTCCATCCATTGCAGGCTGGATGCTGCACTCGAGATTCGCCATGGTAAACACTGTCATTATAATTCAATTTAATATTAATTTGTACTCGTACCAACTAAGCGGTGCTCATTCCACCCTGTGTGCAGTACTAGAACGTAATAGATATTAATTTTTTAGTTTCAATGTCGAAAAACGAGCAAGGAAAAATAATAACGTAAATTCCTACCTTACCGACGATTATTATTTTACCGTCCGTAACAACGGTAACTGTACGAAGCTCCGTACGATAAATCTACAGGAGCAATGGTATCGCCCCGAGGAACAGTACTGGCGTTTACGTATAGACGAGTGGAAAAAGGCTTTTATTCGCGATCGCGCAAGTTTGAACTATTGGACTGCTCAAGAAAGGTCGTGACTGTCATTTGACACCAGTCTGGATCTTTCTTATCGTGCCGGAGATTCGGCAGGGACTTTGGTTACAGTTGAGAACCCCATCTACCTCGCGGATGATGGATGGAGCCGTTCTTGCTCGTTCATGAGGAAGTTATTACGGGTGCAAAAGGTGCAGCGAAGTAAGGCGAGTTAGGGGATGCTGGAAAAAGGGTAGAATGTCGAGCGGTTCTCGTAGGAACGCGTGGTTCGGCAGTGACGGGCGTCTCGAAAATCCTGGACTTAAGTGGAGCAAAGTAATTGGTTAATGACCAAGTGGAATCTGCCGGAGTCGCTTCTCGGAGAAGCTGCCAGTCGAGGATTATAACGTCTTAATTTGTTGCGTCTTGATTGTATGAAAAATTGGAGGGCACAATGTCTGTATAGATATAATGTGTATGGATAATATATTTTGTATATATATATATGCGCCATCTCGGTAACCCGCTTTCTATATGGAACATAAGGATCTTCGCGTATCCGTCGTAGCAGGTGGCTGGGTCGATGGTATCGTTTTATCTAGGTAAGGAGTCTCGATCAAGGGAACAATAGAAAATGGCTACGGAAGTATCGATCCTTGCCGATCCCAATATCGATATGGTCTGGATACGACAAATGGGTGGGTACCGATGACGCAATACGAATCCCATGCTATTTGATTTATCGGCATGTCCGAATTACGTCGATTGCTTTCACCTCTCAACGTGGTACAATGCTTTCGTTACGTTCGTTACTTTTTCTCCCTTTTGGACACCTTCCCGTTTAACCTTTGGGAATCGATGTCGTTGATCCTTGATCCAGATATGGATCTCGATAAGCCACCTTATATGTAACGCATGCCAGGAGCCTCGAGTGACAAGAAGTCGGTAACGTTGGTCTCCGGGATAATTAATCGACTTAACCTCCATGCAAAGTGGCTACCAAGTTTTAACCACCCTAATCTGTGATCCAATTCCGGTATACGACACGTTATAAATGTTATCTGGATATTTTTGACGTCACGTTTGTCGTCATAGAAATAAATTGACCAACTGGACCAGACTCGTGGCAGACCCTGGTCCAAATTTTATTATGAAAATCAAGGGGTCGGATCAAGGTCCCACTTGGGTCTATACTAGCCCAGGTGGGACCTAGACTTGATTCTGAATTTATGGATGAAATTTTTGATTTGACTTTTTCCGTAGCTCGTTCATAATTTTGGTATCAAATACCACGTGTAAAGGGATATGCTCTAGATTAGGTCGCAAAGGAGATCATCATTGTTGCGCAATAGCCTTTCTCTGTCTGAACGAGAATCGCCATTACGAAGAAACATTGTAGACCTTGTGATTGCAGTTTGGTTGCTCGAAATCGTAAGGCGTTTTTACAAGAGGGCGACTTGGTGCCCGCAGGACATGAAAGTATCCGCGTTTAGCGTCAAAGAACGGCATTAACCGTTGCTGCACGCTCAGTGATTCGCGCCATTCGACGTTCTCACTAGGTCCTACAATCGTTTTCAAATTAACCAAAACAATCATGCTTCATTTGTTCGAGATCCGTGCACAATGTTTGAACTTCGGTTGGTAATGGGAAACTAGAAATTTTTTTTTTTCCTCGAAGATTGGTACACCTGTAAAAGTATCCTGATGCAGGTTTGACATCCTAACCCAGTGAGCCAATTCGAGAAAGATTTTATCAGGTAATTTCTCTACATAGAAATTCCCCCAGTCATCAACCGAATGAGTGACCACCCAATGCGTATCCACCTGAAGGTTCAAATTGAATTTTTCATCAGGTATTACGGGACTCGCAACAGCAGACAGGGACCCGTTCCTTCGGGCGGCTATCCATTGGAAGCGCACGCTTCAACTTTGCCCCAGCGGCCTCTAACCCTCCCGAGTAACTGTTATTGCTGCGCGTAAAATTTTGCTCCGTCAAGCTGTCAGCTCCGGCTCGAATGTTCCGTCATCGTTTGTGCACTGTCATATCGCATTGCGGCGATTTAATTTTTGCGAACGTCAAGGAGCATCGACTCTGGACCAACGCGATTACTATTTCCCGGTAGAGGCTGTTACGTCTTTACGTAACGACTCGATTTGCTGGGTAATTTGCCGTTAGCCGTATCACGTTGGATACACGGCGGAGGAGTACCAGCGTCTAGGAGTTTCGATAAACAGTCTGGATATCGGAGTGACGTTTGCTGGGCTCGTTTCCACGGGTCTTCGGGATCGTTCGGACGGGTAAAGGTAACCTGGGACAATTTGCAGGAGAGTCGGACGAGCGCGGTAACAGCTCGTATAAATAAAGGAGGAACAGGCCAGAGCAGAAGCGTAATTGTGGTCGTGTGGACGTGGCACAGGCTATGGGATACACATGGAGTACATAGGTGGATTCATGTACCAGTATAAGTATCCTGGTACCTATGGTGATTGGATGTAGGGAAATGGATGGTGAGAGAGAGAGAGAGAGAGAGAGAGAGAGAGAGAGAGAGAGAGAGAGAGAGAGAGAGAGAGAGAGAATAGTCGTAGAAGAGAGGAGTGTGTCGAATGACTTCCTAGAGGCGCGCCTGTCACGACGCCCCGGGTCATTGGTCACCCCTGTCTTATCTGAAACTGACTACGGACCATCTTAAGGAGCTTCTAGAGACCACGTTTATACTGTAAAAATCATCCTAACTGGTTCCGTATAAATTCCCGTGCCGATGACGTCGTCGCGACAACTGCCGATCCACGACCTGGTCGAATCCTCATCGGATCGACTTTGTCGTCGCGACGTCCGAGGACGCTCGGGTCGGGTAGGACCGCGTACGTTTAATTGGCTCGCTGAAAATAGGAAGCGCGTAATTGCTCCTGTCAAAAGACTACGGGGCATGTCGTTGACGTTGGTAAACGGTAAGTCCAGTCCTTGTAAACCGGTCTTAGGTCCATAAGCCGCGTGTCCATGATTCGCGACCTGAGCCCGAGCGACACCGACGTCCGCGACCCAGTCATTGATCTACTACGAGCGGCGCGGGCGGGTTGAAAATTTGAATGACGAAAGAATCTTCTGTGCGATCTATAGGGTGTTTCCAGATCGATCGGTATTTAATTGTGCGATCCTTTCAGATGGGGCATAGAGGAGGAGTGTCAAAGCAGCAGGAGCAGTAGCAGAAGAAAGGGGCCACCGCCAGGGTCGGGTGATGGCCGCCACTGACGGGCAGATCGTGGTGGCTGCAGCGCGCTGGGCCGAAGAGGCCACGTATCTCAGGGAGTTCGTCTCGAAGTACCGCTTACCTGCGGTCATCAAGATCACCAAGGGCCAGTATGGGGGCCTGGGGGTGCCCACGCTACCGGCGCCCAGTCTGCAAAGTACGGCCCTGCTCGTCTCGGCAGGAAGGCGGCGGAAGATCGTCGCCCAGGCTGTGAAGATCAAGGAAGGCAGGAGGGTCGTGGGGGTCGGACCGCGTCTGGCCATTCCTGACTCGTACACGGGATACTTTGAGATACTCAGCGAGGAGGGCAGGGCTGTGAGGGGTATAGAGTCGGTGAACGAGCTGTCCCGTAGGTGTCCGGAGGAGGGTGCTCTTGTGAGAGAGACCATCAGGGGCATCGCCTGCAAAGTCGAGGAGTCCGGGATGGTCCTGCCGGAGGGGTCCAGGACGTTGGCAGCAGGCGAGACCATCACGGCGGCTGGCGAGGTCACGATACAGGGTCGGGGAAGATTCCTTCGGTGCGTCGACTGTCGCGGGGACAGTGTGCTCCTGGGGATCGAGCAGAGGGGCAGATTCAGCGCCTTGGCGAGGGAAGACAATATCAGTGGAGTCCACACAGCCAGGGCGCTGCTCAGTAAGAGACTTCCGTTGACGGTGAGACTGGTGCACGGGCAGCCTCCAAGAGGATTGAAGTCCTCGTCGCACTTCCTGCCGGAGCTGAGACTCCTGTCGACGTTCGAGGAGGAGCACGTGTTCGCGCTACCCCTACAGAGAGAGGGTGCGGCTGTGGCGCTGCCACTCGCGGCGCCCCTGAAGCTGGTCAAAGCCAGGAACGAGGAGGTGCTGAGGTCTATGCAGGAATTCACTAGACTCGTAGATCGCGCCTCCCGTCTCGTAGCCGACGTCGCTGACAGAGCCCATGTCCTGGACGGACGCTTGGGCGAGAGCAAGCCAAGACAGAGCAGAAGCGGCGGATTCCTCAGGAGGTCTGCCAGTTCCGACAGTGCGAACCACCATAGGCACCATCATCACCATCATCATCATCATCAGACCAGTCACAGCACTCACAGTCACAGCTATAAGGACGAGAACAGGGTGCCACCCTCGTACACGGAGGACTACGACGAGATTGATCAGATTTACGACTACGTACGAGGATTCGCGCCGCTTCCGAAAAGCGTCAGATCCCCGTACGAGAGCGCTGGCAGTAGCCCCCCGTTGACCCCAGTCACTGTGACCATCGCGCCGCTCCTGGACGACAGACCAGAGCCACCGCCTATCGAGACGATACCCACGAAGAAGATCCAAGCCGAGAAGAGGACGCGACGTGCCGTCAAGGAGACGCCAATGCCACGAGTGGAGAAGCCGCCCCTGGCTAAGCTCTACGTCAAGAACAGCGGTACCCAGAGGGGTCGTCCATTAATGAGGCAGAAGAGTGCGTCTCCCCTCAAGGAAACGCCACCCGGGTACAAGGGTGGCTCGCCACTCTTCAATATTCGCTACAAGAGCCTTACCAACCTTCAGCAAGCTATGGAGCTGGACGGTACCCTGGACTCGAGTCATTCGGGTGGTCGCACTTCTGGGGATTCTGGGGCTGGTGCTAAACTTCCGGAAAAGAGGTCAGTACATAATTAACTTCTTGACAAATTGTCACTTTTTATATTTAAATATTCAAGTCGCCTCTGTCTTAATAACGTGACTTTTTTTTTTCATAAGATCACGCCGCCTGAGCAGACCACGTTCGCTGACGAATCTGGTCTGGGAATTGAGAGGCGGAAGTGGCGTCGGCTGTCCGAGGTCGGAAACGCCACCGACAAACACGACGGCACCGCTACCCCCGACCAAGTGCGGACCGCGTCTCGCCGTTACCGTTGTGGCGCCCCGGCGCGTCGGCACGCTCTACCTCTAACTCGTAAGTAGTCCTTTGTCTTATTGTTAGTAGCTAACAATGCATCCCTGCAAGGGGGAACCAGGCCAATCTTTACCAGTACGACTTTATACCTTTTCCAGGAATCATAAATTCACAAGAATTACATTCGCTTGGTTGAAATTGGCCAAGGCCAGCCACTCGTATATCGATCTTCGATTTTTCTCATCCTGGTACGGTTTATTATTCTCATTACTGCAAATCTTTACGATTATCGCTCATCATCGTACGAATCATTGGATGGACAGTTGCTGCCTTGACGATCGCTTAACGATTTTCCCTGCGTTACGTGTCTCTTCCGCGTACACGTGGTACGTATGGGCGAGAAGTTATCTTCTCAGTAAAAGAAAGCCCTTACCGTTATCTATTATCTCGTAGAACCGACGTTATAAAATTATTTAACGCTTTCCCACGGACGATCGCTGGAAGATTTTAGCGGATGCTGAATAGATGGCAAATAAACAGATAATGGAACGATTGGAAATTTTCAAGTCGTTGCAATGAATATCGGAACAGATATATTTACAATGTCCAATAGTCTAGAGTCACTCGACTCAACTTCCTCGTTCCATTGTTTCACAGTTCTATCGTAACGACAATTTCTACCGAACTTCAATCCAATTGTATAGCTACCGACCACTCCCGTAATTCGAGCATCTGAGAAAGTTGTAAATTGCGTCCGATTACGTGGAACATCCGTTCCACAGAAGCCTCTCCTTGGATTATAAATCCATTCAACTTTACCAGCCCGGACGGCGATGTCGAAAGATCATCCCAACGCGCGTCTATGAAAGTTTCCTAAAAATCCCAAATATAAATAATTGAATTTCCCTTTCGCCAATTACCTCAATCACCTAGTAAATCCTCATTACGTCTCTCGCAGTTTCCTACAGATCGCAAGTCCAACTCCTACCCGGTACGACGTCCTCCCGCATCCGGGATATTCGCGTTAGTGCGCTGGCAGATAAACGAAGTGACAAAGGAGGTATAAAAAAATAATTTAAAATTTGTTAGGTTATTCAGCGAGAATTCGGTGATCACAGAGCGCTTCCAGTATTCGACTATGACAGTTTTACGTACTTAAGTTGGGAAGACTCGATTATCAAACTAGAATTTCCACCTGTTATATATATATCACCTGTATACATATGGGGCATTCCACGTCAAAACGAAAACGATCCAACCGATGGGTCTCCGATTTTGTTCCAAATTTTTTTTCTTGTTCTATTTCAGGACCAAAACCTACATACCAAAGCATTTTTCAATTGGAACTTTGCTTTTTTATTGACGGATTTTCAAAAATTCGATTTTTTTTTAATCTGAAAATTTCAATATTTATTCATTCAGTGTTAGCTAATTATTCTGAGAAAATATGTGAGACAAGATATGTTCGATTTGAACTGTACTTTTCATAAAAATTTTTATCGAATTTTTTGCGTCAACGGTTTTGGAGTGATTGAAAAAATAAACACAAAATCTCGATTTTTGAAAAAAGTACACTTTTGATTTTTGATTTTTTTTTTCCAAAAAAACTTTCGGGAATTACAAAATTTTAAGGACCAAAACCATAGTGGGCCGACGATGCTACGATTTTTTATGAATTTTTGAATTTGTTGCTGACCGAAACTTATACCGAATGGATTTATATTTTTAAGATTCTGCAATCATCTGACTTCGTGGCAAATGAATAGCGCTTCTTTCGAATATTTTTTTTCTCCATTCGGTATAAGTTTCGGTCAGCAACAAATTCAAAAATTCATAAAAAATCGTAGCATCGTCGGCCCACTATGGTTTTGGTCCTTAAAATTTTGTAATTCCCGAAAGATTTTTTGGAAAAAAAAAATCAAAAATCAAAAGTGTACTTTTTTCAAAAATCGAGATTTTGTGTTTATTTTTTCAATCACTCCAAAACCGTTGACGCAAAAAATTCGATAAAAATTTTTATGAAAAGTACAGTTCAAATCGAACATATCTTGTCTCACATATTTTCTCAGAATAATTAGCTAACACTGAATGAATAAATATTGAAATTTTCAGATTAAAAAAAAAATCGAATTTTTGAAAATCCGTCAATAAAAAAGCAAAGTTCCAATTGAAAAATGCTTTGGTATGTAGGTTTTGGTCCTGAAATAGAACAAGAAAAAAAATTTGGAACAAAATCGGAGACCCATCGGTTGAATCGTTTTCGTTTTGACGTGGAATGCCCCATATATACACATGAAATCCATCTTGAAAACTGGTCGACGTTCCCAGGATGTGGAAATTAGCAAGGTCTAACCGAGGGGGTCAGACCTGGGTCAGCTGTCAACTGTTCAAACAGAACCCTGTTCAGAAAAGACTCTCTGGTAGTAAGGCCCCCTCCCTCGTACCTGGCGAACTCATCTTTACCAAGCTGTGATAATGGCGCTTGTTAATGTTAATGCAAACACGTTACCCGACGGATGGAACAAACCTAATCGAACCGACTCGTCTTGTACAGAAATGAGCTTCCTGTTGAATGATCAACCGAAGGTTGGATGCCGAAGGTATACCTAAATCTATAGTCAGTTCACGATGAGTAACGTCTCTGGGCCGAGAGTACGTATCGGTCCCGGACAAGGGAAAGCTCCTCGTGGTGTCGCAACGTTCTCAGCATCCGTTAAGGATCCCCGCATCACAGTTTTCACTCTCGCCCTGTATAACATGTCCGAAATCATACATATTTATCGGCAAATCTTACATACATTGCATGCACATAAATTATACGAGGACTGTCTCCTCTGTATAACATTGTGGGTATTCCTATTCTATTGTCTGCCTACATCATATCTCGTCCCAGTGGGCTCGCTATGTCGTCCTGACTCACTGCTGTCATTTTTTCACCCATTTGCGAGCTAAAGCCATGTACGTGCACGACAAGGAAGAAGCCATTGGGTTAATCTTTTTTTTAAATCCTCTTCTGTCCCTTGCGAAACCCTGTAGGGGTACGCCTACCAAATCGTGTTACTTTTGACTCGCAGGACACGCAAGGCTTTTTGGGTATTACGGAGCTAGACGAAAATTGGGGATTTCATTCTGGGTCAATAGGTGGATGACTATCTATAGGGTGCTCTTTTTTTTACGCGGCTACAACGAGAGTACAAAGAAAAGAATTCTTACTGAATACCAAAGAGGGGTCATCGATCCTCGTGAGGTTCTGCATTCATTATAATATTTAGTGGAGGTCAACGTAATCATTATGCTTTAAAGGTGGGTTCATACTGCAGACAAACTGTGCCGTATGGTATACCGCGATACGTAATAGGACGACGTTTTCCGAAAATTTGCTTGAGAATTCCGTGGGTAATATTTCGCTTGGGTCTTACGGACGTCGCCGGGCCTCCTCGAAAACCGGATTCCTAAACAAGCACGCGGGCCACCGGTTCACTGACTCGACCAAAGGCATATGTATAGCAAATGCTTTAAATCGTCAACTGGTATATTGACTTTAGCCCAGGGAATTCATATACGATCGATGATCGATGATCGATTCTTAGCGATCGCACCTACGCGTACTGGTACCCCGAGATAGGAATCGATGGTTCAGCGAAAGAGGAGCTAAGCTCATTATATTTTACGACGTTAATTACTATGATCAAATTGAATTTGGATTTTAGTATTACTCGAGAATAATTTTTTTCAAATTATTCAATTCCTTTAAACTACTTGATCGAAAGGTACCTTTATCAATGTTATGAGAGCTTCCCGCAATGTCTTTCTGAACGGTGGCAAGTCCAGCAAAGCAATCTGCCTCGCTTTCCACTGTTTCTAATGGCCCATTGCCAGGCAGTTCACGGTGCTCTTTAATGGGAGGAATAGCAACTTACAATGACACGTGCTCGTACGTTACATATCATTCCATTACGAGTAGCAGCCGACGCGGAATCGATCCATAGACTTTCCCTCGGTCGACGTAGCCTGAAAAGTGCATACGTGCGCGCCAGCGTACCGGAAACGGTGTCGTCAGAAATATTTCCAGAGACGCATGATGGAACCTTGGATCGAAATGACCGATCGATATTCCACTTGTCGATAACCTTAAAAAATTTGTGTAGCTTGGGTATATGTACGCGTCACGTGTTTATAGGTATAGGATTTTGCGTGGGCGGAGACCAGTAGCTACACGGTCGTACGGTCGGTTGATCTGCCCGTTGGACCGTGACGCGCAACCACTACCACTTTATTATTACCACTGGCACAGTACTGCGTTCCGTCATTTCACTGTTCCAAAGTACTATAGTATCGTGGGGTACTGCGGGCACCGTACCTGGGCAAGGGCTTGCAACGTCCGGTTGATCGAGTGTGATCGCGTGCGGTTTTTGATTATTCAATGTTTTCCATTTACAATTGGACGAGAGATTGGTTGCCCAGGATGGAGGATGCCGATGGGTACATTGTTAAGATTGAGATGAGTTTTTATCTCTTGGAGTTATTAGCCAAGAAAACCACAAGTTCTTACGGACTTTACGAGCCTCTGGGAAATTTATGTACTTGCTGTGCTCGTGTTTGAGCAACGGTGCAGATTATCCTTTTTTTTTTATTTATTTATTTTTTTATTTTCAAAATCGACCGGTGCTACTCTCATTAGAGTAAAGTGCTAGGAGGTTAAGCAATTACTGAGAATAGTGCAAATTTACTTGGCAAACGGGAAGTGAGAGTACTGAGACTGAATTTTTCTTTTTTTGTACAAAAAAAAAGAAAAAAATGGAATTCTATACTTACAGTGTATATGCTATGTATGTATGTACTTAGCGTAGAGGTAATATCGGCACAGCTAATAGATACCGGTTCTTCATCCGGCTTCTGAGAATTCGAGTGGTTTTCGAAAATAACATTTAGACCAGACAACGATTACGAGTGGAATTCGATCAGCTGTTCTTAATCATCCACAATATCCAGCGCTAGCAGGTATAACAGAAATGTTTTACCTGTCGTCTGGCCGGATGATTGATAAATAACGCCCCGAGGGAGCCGGGGGGGTTGGGTGGGGTTGGACTGATTAAAAAAGTGACGTGGTACTAAACATCCGCTCTGCGCTTCTTGTGGAAGCACGTGGTGGGTGAATAGCCGATTATAAAATGGACATAAGGTCGTAACTCAGGTAGTAGCCATAATTGGAACGTTAACGATACGCTTCTTTAAAATAAGCACGCGGATAAGCGCCAAGACTCGGTTCCTCCTATACGGCTTCGAATAAATTTTTTTTTCTCGCGATCGATTCTCCCAAGGTTGGTAACCCTACTATCCTGAAACGGTAATACCCAAGGTGCACTATATCGCTGCAGTAAGGACCGCGATCCTTTTAACCCGCGCGTATGGATCCACTCGGAAGAAGTCACCTCCGCTCGATCCTTCCTCCTGACGAAGAGTCGGGACCTCAGAGGAAAAGGATTCGGAGTCGACCAGCGAATTCCTCAACGTCCACCGCGTCAAGAGCAGCCCGGGTGAAATCGACGATCCCAAGTACATTAGTGGCAGTTTCGTAGGACGCGTAGTAAGTCAGCGAGGTAACCAGGAGGTGATCCACAGCCGACTAGATCGATCGCCAGGAGTCACCCGGGACATCCTTGAGGCCCCACGTGGATGTAAATTTATTATGCAATGGCGCAGGCTTCAAACAGTAGGGATACCGTGAGGGACGGTCGTCGTTGTAAAAGTGTTCGAATGGTTCCGAGAAGTGTGGCGTGTGGGTGGTCTCTATATTCAATGATGTTTATGGCTGTGTCGCGGTAAAGTGGCTGCACGGCCAGCCTATGGCAATCCCCGTGCACTCTGTACCTGCCACTCGCGCGCAGGATCACCGTTGCACGTTCCGAGAGTTGTCCCTCGAGAGACCGAAGTTCGTCTTCGAGAGAGCCACCGGTCTTCGTCTCTCTCTTGCTCAACGGGAAACACAGAGAGAAACTGAGACGCCGGCAAGTCCCATGATCTTTTACGATCCTCACCCTGGGAAGGAAACGGTACGCGATTGTCGCACTCGTCACCAGCACGCTTCGTTCAATTACGTTTACCACTGTCATAAATTGTTCTAGAAGCTTCTATAACGAACCAGTAATGGCCTCGTGATTCCATTAGCTGTAAATACAGTCGCGGTAACTAGGTATCAGGGATGAACGTTGAACTAGGTTATACTATCCTTACTTTATATACTTTCATCGGCCTCCTGGGTAATTAGTACAGTTTGACAGCAGCTGACCGGAGGAACGAAGGATCCCACAGTGTTGTCTCGTACGGTGAAATTAATCAATTTTCATATCTCTTCCAGCTCGAGTTCTTTCTTCGCGTAGGTGGATACCTTCGGGTACCGGAAGACGGGACTCCAATCTTCATCGGAGTCCATTTACCGTTCACTCCGGGTGGCTGCACTCCAATCACGTATTTAAATCCAGCCGTGACGTCGTCGTAGTCGCTGTCGTCTCGTTGTCGCGAAGGATGCGCGTACAACGGCGGGACGTCTGGTTGATTTTCAATGTCCAACGAGGGAAGAATGGCGACGATGTAAAAAGGAAGGATAAAGAGAATAATGCGACGGGGGGATTGACGAATTAAATGGTCCCACCACGAAACGACATCCGAGGGCCGTGCGAAATCAGGTGAAATCGGGATTACGAGTGAAATGCGATGACACTTTAACGTTAGCGCGATTCTTACGGAGTCATGCTCGTCATTGGAATGGGTAGGAAGATACGAGGAACGGCGGAAACTACCGAATCACTTCGGCTTTGTAAAAATGACTGGATCGAATTCGCAAGGTGTATTGGCCTCGTGTCTATCGTGTGCACGAACACATCTACCGTATTACGCGACTTGCTTAACAGCTGTTTCAGCTTTTTTCTCGGAGGAACTTCTTTTTTGTCTATCCACAACGAAACCACCTATATTACCTACTGGACGGGTGAAATAAACGAGACATAAATTTCACTGGATACGCGCTCCGCGTTAAGAAGGATCAACGATTGTTTTCGAAAAAAAATCGAATGGCTGATCGAAGTACGATTTTCCCTTGGGAATCGTCAGAGATCGATATAGAGAAAAAAATTAAAATTTTTTACGTGTGCATAAAAAATTCAAAATTCCCGCGCAAAAGTCCCGTGTATACTTTAAACTTGTTGCCGGCCAAGCAGACGAAGGGAAGTCGCGTCGCTGTTGTTGCCAGGTGCGATTATGAAACATAGTCGATACGAATCGATATTAATCGATATTCTAATCGGCGGATCGACGCTCCGGGCGACGGTACTCGTAATATCCTTTATAACGGGACACCCCGGCCCCATCAGCCACTGGTGCTCTACGTGCTTTAACGAATGATAAAAAAAGAAAGTCGAGCAACGTCTTCCTCCTCGAGGATACTGGAAACGCGAGGATCCTCTTCTTAACCGCGATTACTTATTTTCAGGCAGCTCGACGGGTAACGCATTAAACGCACCTGGAGAATCTAACCATCCATCTGTATCTTCCTGGGTAGTTTAGAATTTCCGTAATGCCCGTAACGTGCGGCAACGTCCAGGACGCCACCTATGATTTATAACCCGCCCGTACGTAACCTATAAGTCTGTTATGTAGATATTTCGAAAACTCATTAAAGAATGTTGTTTATACATTAGCCAAATGAAGTCTAACGATCCGGCGTTAACTTCAGGGTCGTCTTACGGCGTGTATCGATTAACTCGAAGGTTTCCACAGTGAAAATAACGTGAAAATTAATTCAAGTTCGTCTCTCCTCGTCGAATCCTTCCTTACGCAATCGGACAGAGCTCGTCGTCGCTGGGCTATTCACTTTCTCCGCGGAAGTTTATCGGCGCGCATGCGCAGAGGCCCTTTCGGCGTAGACGCTACGAAACACGCTACGGGGTACGTTTCCATACGACACTTGCCAATTAGTCGATATTTATCGCGACTACCTCGGAGCCATCGTTACTTAAATCCACGCTGAAGTTTTAAGGGAATCGCAGTGCGCGTGGCCGATAATTTCCCTCTCGACAAAATAGGCCAATTTCCTGCGGCCATGTCTCTCGAGCAATTGCGCCGTTATTTCTCGTAAGGACGTATACGCTGCGACGGTTACGAGACGCGTCGCTTTCGTGGTGAAAACGGGAGTGACCAATCGCATTATCAATTCATGGGACTCGAGGTGGATTTTCACTTTTGTTTTGCCTCAATTACTATTTTAATCGCACGGACGAAGCACGTGTCTCGTATTGGAATTGCCTAAAGTGACGCTTCGGGACGTTACGAGAAGTAAGAAACGAGCGTTATATATCTGTACGTTGTGCACGGACCTTTAAGGACTATTGCAATGCAGAACATATAAAATGCATGGGTTATTGTCGCCAAGCCCCTTACCGACAGCTGCTTGTTAGTTGTTACCAGCCACGGAGCGGAGGTGAACCAGTCGATGGAAGGAACGAAGGTACCAAGGAATACACGAAGCAAAGGCAGCAGGATGGTAGGGCGAGCAAAGGCAAAGGCAAAGGTAAAGGCTAAGGCAAACTAAAGGGACAGAGACCACGCCTTGCGCCTTGGCAGTGAGTTCGCTTCGCCTCGAGCATAACTAATATATCGACGGACCCTCTATGCTTCTCTCGCTAGTGGGTGTAGCGACGTGTACGAACGTGCGCGTCATGCGAACAAATTTGTTAAATTTCGAATTCTATCGAGGTAAGGACTTGCCGGGAGAATATTCATTGAGACGGAGAAAATGTTTCAAAGCTATATGTATATATCCCATTCGAATAGAAATGAAAAGTTCGACAAACATATCGAAGATCGATTAAGTGTCGATGGACTATCAGTTTGAAAATGGTAGCACGCGTACGATGGCGTAACGTACCTTTGGAATGGGTTGGTGTGGTCCCGCAGAGCGGAACCGTTACTGCACGGTTTAAAAAAAAAAAAAAGTGCTGGAACGCGTTCGACGAACCGAATGTCTCCAGCATCGTGAATTGATCGGTAGGATCTAAGGATTTAGATACTTTCGGCGTTCGGTACTGTAATGCAGAATAATGGTATAGCGGAAGGATCGATGTCTGTTGGAAAATTTTTTCTCGCGCTTAATCGATCCAGGGTAATTATTTTTATCTCTTTTACCAATGTCACTCGGCATGATTAGGTAACTGCTGAAAAACTTTTTGACGTTACGTGAAAAGTTACTGGGTACTAGGTCCTTCTCGGTCGAGATTCTTCGTCGCTCATAGCTTACGCGTCAAATGACTTTAAACGATCCACCGATCCACCTATGGATCGTTTACCTCCTCGAAACACTTAAGCAGTGCGATCTATTTTTGTCCGATATCTAATAAAGTTAATCGCCTCCGTGCCGCTATGCACAATGTTGCACCGATTCAGCGGGCGTTCGTGGCAAAACGCGGTTGAGCCACGCCGTGTTTGCCGCCGAGCAAAACCCATAGGAGAGAGCGAAGACTACGGTATCGTGCAAGTGGGCTCGAGAGGGTTAGCGTTAGGATCGAGTCTGCCTGTCGTACGAGCGATTGATCTGGGACAAAAGAGTCCTGAACACGACAGCCTTAGCCTGTTGACGTCTGGTATACGTGATTAGATTAGTATGGTGGCAAGATTAATAATAAAATAAAGTAAAAAATGAATTAAAATTTTTTTGAAAAAATTTTTATTGCAAAAATTATTACCAGGCAAGATAAAGGATCTGCAAGGATGAGATTCGTTAATAAGAATTTTGAATTGAATTATTCATCCCACTCGGTTCGGACCACTGGGACTCTTTCTAGATCAGTTTGTATCCATCGCTACGCAGCATCCAGCCAACAGCACGCTTTCTTCCCCATATTAATCTGGGCTTGTTGAGCGCGCTTCTTATCCCATCAGGATTTTTCCGCGTTTTTGCGGTGCCTTCGTGCAACAGGCACTTTATCCTTGCGTGGCGTGGCATGTTGTTGCCCGACGATGATTCTTAGTCAACGGTAAATCCTTCAACAGTGGGCCTCGGGTAGCCCGAAGTCACGAACTAGCTTTCGTGGTACCCACTTCATTGGAAATCGTCGTGGCTTTGTCCCTGACGTATATACATGGTTACCTTACGAGTTGGCTTTAGACCCGAACACCCAATAAGGGGGCCGTGCACACTGAAAATCCCGAGTGTATATAAACAACGGCTTTGTCTCTCGTTCTCTTTTCATCTCAGCCGTCGCTTCTCCGCTTCGTCCGATCCTCCCTGCCAAGAGAGTGGATCGTCTCGTGGACGCGTCCTCTCGCAAAATTGCCATCCCAGCTGTCCTTAATTATCAGCATCGGACCCTTCCCCCGAGGACCGATTCCTTTTCTTGAGGTTGCACGAACCCCAGTCGAAAGATCCCACTCCGTGAGGATCTTGCACGAAGTTGCACCTGTTGTAACCAGCGATTATTATTATGCTCCGATTAACGGTGACCTTCGCGCCATCTACTGAACTCCTGAATTACGTTCGCCACGCATTGTCTCGCCTGGTGCATCGTCATTGCCGTCACCTCGTTCTCGCCGCTATTGTCGCAGGATGCGTGAGACGCTGCAAGGAAACCTTAAGTCGGTATTACAATTGAAAATCTAGCACACGGCTCGTCCATTCAATTCATAAGTTTTTCTACCGGGAAATAGGACTCTCACGGTCGCTATGGCATCTCGGATGATACTTATCTCTTAGCTATAACTATATCTTGAGAAAAGTTAAGAATTATTACAGTTTCAGACCAAGATCCTTCTAGAAGGTTCTATATCGACGAGACACGATCGTGTCTCGATAGCTCGAGAGTCTCGCACCGGTATCACATTCGATTTCGATAGTCTCCAGCTGAGGGAATGGTAGCGATCGGTAGACGCTCTGAGCACGATTCAAGCTACGTTTCTTAGCGATGCATGCAAACCCCAGTGTTGCATCACCACTCTTACAAGATTCTCCTCTTAACTCGACTCTAGTAATTACCTAGTTCGTGCATAAGCGAGCAGCGCCGACTTGATCGCCATTTTTTCTTCTTAGTTTGATTCCTTTGAAATCTCAGTATATATACCCAACAAAGGATAAAACTGATTATTAAATGCATCGCGAACCTCTCACTTCTTGATGTGCACACATCGTATATACGGTTCTGTTAACCACTGCAGTATCGCTCTTCCACTTGGTTCGGATAACGTGTAAATTTTCATTTCTCATGTAAATTCTTATCCGCTCGTTTTAAAGTTTCGATTTACATTAACCAACGATGTTCCATTGGTCGGACCAGTTGGTTTCTATCCACTAAAGCAGATAACTACGGTCGCACGGAGCCGCGCTTCCATACTCTGAGTACCTATAGTGAATTTGTAGATATAGGTTATGTACGATATACCTACGTAGACTCCGCAAGTAAATTGTACTGTCTAACTAAGCAGGGCAAGACTCGGGCGAGCGAGCAGTCAGAGTGGCAAGGCAGCTTACTCGACGGCGGCATGTGATCTGGGTCGGCCGATTGCAACAATGCGCTTTGTGTCGTGTTCTAGACTCCGAAGGCACTGTGACACAATACACGCTGCTGTGACATATTAGCTCCCTTCGCCTACCTACGCGTCGCTGCTTGCGAAGAACCGCTGAAAACTTCCAGAAAGCGTCTGACGTTACTGCTTCTCAGTGTCTATAGGACACCATCTTTCTTTTGTTTTACAAAGAACAGAAGACCCGAGTCTTCGTATTCTCCGAAATATCGTTCTTCGAAGAATTTTCGATATTTCTTATAAATAAATAAAACTACGACTTTTTAGTCACGGCTGTCTCCTCACTTTTGCACCGGACTGTAGTCCCTGTCGTTTGCCAAGGTGTGCCTACCTGTGTACCTATCGGTGAGCTCGAGCTATATACGTACGGATACTCGGTTTTCATGTACTCATTAGGTTGCGTTTATCTAACAAAGTAACAGCAAAGAAGTAACACTTTGCGGAAGGATCGATAGCGCATGCGTGCAACGACCCTGCCATGGGCGGGCTCTGTCTGACTGCTTGCCTGCGACCGTTTCCGGAAGCCTGGTACCGGTTCGTATCCTGCCTGTCCCTCTTATAATTCGATAGTCACTTTATCAGAACGCCCTCTGCTCCCCTCCTACGGCAAGAGGCTTTCATTATCTCGTGAACTTTTACGTCCTGATGTTACACCGGTATAAATTGTTTAGAGACAATAGAAAATGTGCGCAAACGAAACTGGGATACTTTTTGTTTATAGGTGATTCAACCAATTTTACCTTTAAATGCGATTCAAATTCACGCGGACTTTTTATCGTAGTACGCAATGCGGCCGCTACGGAACTAGAGCTCGTGGCGCTGCCGTATTCCGTTCTATTTTCTGGGTTAATGGCTGGACGAATTCATGCTCGGATAGCCGGTTGGTATTACGACGCGATACACTGACTAGAATTCTCGAGTGAACTAGTAAACTGACCCACTGATATCGAGTGGAGAAGATCCCATGGTTGCTCGTCACAGTGAAATAGGAACGTGCGCATAACCTAAAAGCAGTTGTCGAACCGTTGCACGCTTTCTAGTAAACATTCTCTTGGATACGACGATTATTTGATCGAGCTACTGTGTTTTTGTAAGTAGGTTCTTCTTTTAGTTACAAATTAGACATGCCATAGACATTTATTTTCGACATTTCTTTGGCAGGACGATTATTCTCGAATTTCCTTTGTCCTTCGATCGTGGAATTATTGACTGAAATGTATACGCACAGGTTATGACTGAATTCTAGTGCATTGCTAGTGCAGGAATCTGCGGTATTGTAGAAGGATCTACGAGTCAACATTTTTCAAAGCATTTTCTCTCTCGGGGGGTTAAAAAATATTTCAAACCACTTCCGTAACGCTTGGTCTAGCATGTAATATTCGCTCGCGCAGACCTCCTGGATAAGGGATGGAAATTTTCGTGGACGCCTTCAGACATAACTCACTGTGCAAAGTCAGCCAGTGGTGCATACAATACATTTTTGACTCACGTGTGAGTAAGTATTTTGCTTGGGCACGTGTGCGTCTCTTCAGTCAGGTGGGTCATTCACCTTATCCCGGCTTGAAGTATTCGTCGGCGTTCACTGCACAGTTTCAATAATGAATCCATTGTTGCACCTGCCATAGTATTTCATACGAGACTCTTATTTAAAACTACATTTGAAGTTTCCGATGAGTGTCTATATCTACCTCGAGACTCTGTAGCTCCTCGTGCCAATGAATCCTTTTATTTCCGTTTTTGCATCTTCGCAGGACCCTGCATAGCGATTATGGCCGTCGGTCATATTTTATTTTTCGTGTAATTACCGTTAATCATAAAACGCGACGTACCGTAGACAACGCCCTTAACTTAATGGAAGAGTACAGCTTTCATTCTTCATGGCTAATTTTTTTTTCTTCTTTACTTTCGATTTTGCGTAGTAACGTGTTCCTTACGTATTTTTCAAGAATCATCCTAGATTTCCCTACTCGGTGTATTCCTGCATTCCTGGAGGGGCCGGACGCTTAGGGTCAAAGGTCGATTTACGAACGGCTCTGTGAGAATCTCCGGTGACTCGCCGTGTGGATGTAGCTTTACCTCGTGGATGTATCCACTATCGTCCCAGTCCACACCGGTGCCCTTAGGTTCACATATGGATATGAATATGACGGTACCCACAGCGTGGGTCGCTTTGTTCCTCCTTGTGGTTCTATCTACCGTACAATGGCGTAGACAGGAAATTTAGAAACTTGTTCTACATATATTCAATATTTTTCATTCAGCTCTATAAATTCTTACGTATTCCAAATTTATTTCAACAATCAAAATTATCATGCCTTTTTTTCAAATCTAGTAGTCTCTTCATTCAAATTGCATTACGTTCGTTAAATAAAAAATTGTTTTCTTCGGCATTGGTAAGATCATCCACGTGCTCTTAATATATGAAATGTCTACGTCACTGAAACTCACTCTATGTGATAATAAGTATGCACGAGCTTTGCCATTGTGTGAACATGGATGGCAATAATGCGAAGGGTTATTGTTTCGGAGAAAGGTGGTCCGGCACCGAGTGCTACGTCCGGCCTCTTAGTTCTTATTGTTGCTATTACTCGAATTGTTGCTGTTGTTGTAATCGTCCATATAATAAAGGGGCTCGGTCTTCCGACTACCTCACCCTTTCCCCGTTGTCCTTGAACCTCGGCGTTTCCGTCCGAGAAGACCCTTCTTCTTTCTCTGACTTTTGGGAAAATTCCTTTATGCACGTCGAACTTCACAGAGTCCCGCTAGATGGCAGCACTTTACGCCCCTAGCGGAAGAGATCGGAGTTACACACGGTGAATCCATACAAAACGTACTATACTCGTGCACCTTGTATTGTCCGTATTAAAAATTATAATAGCTTTGCAATTTCATAGCAGGTTCGACTCTTGAAAAGCTTGCCGAATTTGGCAAACGTTATTCACAATGCCCGATCACGTGTAGTACGTACTGCGTATATCCACGTTCCACGTAAGAAAGTCAATAAACTTGGTTTCGGGCGACGCAAATAAAGAGCCAACACATCGTGATCAAGCGTTTGTGGTTTACAGTGAAAAAAAAGCAGGGTCAATAATCTTGAAATCACTCGGGGGTGATTCGCACTCTTTGGCTCATCTAACCGTTACACACGTGTAAGCCCCGTTGACAATGAGAATTGCGTGATAATCAAAAGTGTTCTTGATCCCACATTATACACAATAGAATAGGGAGAGCCGTATATAGTTATACCACAATATATATATATATATAGATATATAATTACAGTAACTATTAAACGAATCGACCGATTCCTTCGTAATCTGAAATCGTCGCCGGCGGCGCCAATTAAGTTTGAGCAGCGTCGAATTTAATTAAGCATTTTTTCCCCCAGAGATTCGATTAAGCATCCAAGATTCACTGTACGTATACAAGTACATGGACCAAATGGCAATTTAAGGTTCGGCTGGGTCTTGACTGTTTTTTTTTACTCTGATCAGTCCCAGCGATTCCCGATAAGGAGAGAAGCCACCAGTGGCCATAGCCATTTTTTTTATTACCTTTTTATCAAGACTCCCTGTATTACTTTTCCCACTTTTTTTTTCTCTCTCGCAAACCAATGCATTAACTTCTTCGTGCTCAAGTAGATTATACTCCAGTATGATTTTTTTTACAAAAATCTGAAATTCGGTTTTTCTTCGTCAGTCATATATAATTAAACGCTGATTCGGCACGGTGATCTACAGGAGGTTAGATTGGCAAGGATGGCAAGGTCGTTCGGTTCCAATTCGTATCAAATTCGCAATCCCAATGACGCACCGCAGGCTTAATTCGCAATAGCACAGTACGCCTCTATTTCCGCCTGACGCGTAGCCATTTACATTTGCCTGTAATCGGGAGCCAGTAGTGACTGTTATCATTACGCACTGGTAAGATACCATCAAACTGTCTGTAATAACAGCTACCGACCCACTATGTCTGCGCACAGAAGCAAGGACGTGTTTATTAAATTACATGAAATTACGAGCCACAAGGTGCTCTCCGCGCATCAACTTATTATAATGTATTGGGCAAAGCCACGCATTAGCTCCTTTTCTTTCGCGACGTGCGAATGACCGTTGCCTCATTATCCACACGCCTAATGTTCCATCGACTCGATTCTCATTCGACTGGATCATCCAGTGACCGGTGGGACTTCGTTTTCCCGGAGGGATCTTTAATACTAAGTTATCACCGGCAGCTATTCTCCTCTAGCAGTAAACGTATTTTTCAGGTATTAGCAATGCGCTAAAACCTGATTCGAATATTCCCATCAAAGTCCCTCAACCATTTATTACATATATTTTGTCTCCTGTATCGCAGCCATTATTCGTTATTTTATGTCGAACTTGTTACTGATGAATATTTTATTTTTTTTACAGATTCGACCGACGAAGGGTTGAAGAAGGCACTGAGCGCTCCACGAAGGGCGACGGGGATCTCCCACGTCTTCGATTAATCAAAATTTTCGTAGCCAGAGCTCAACGAGGACCGAGATAAAGGGGAATACGTAGGCTAGAACCCACCCGATCGTTATGAAAGAAACAATTCATTATAAATCCCTTCCCCTCTTCGTTTCCTTCCATCTCCTTTATATCACTCTAATGGTAACATTCCAACGCATTATTAACGCGAGCCATTCGAACTCTTCAGGTTCAACTGTTAACGTCCACCGAAAAGAACGGTCATTTTTAATTTTTTGTTTGTATTTTTTTTTTCTTTTCGTCTTTCAATCGCTAAATCGATTCCTGCGTAGACGCGCGCATCTCGCGGCTTTACGCGTTTTTAATTCCTGGCATCGTTATTCTTTACATTCCCATCCCTCGGGATTCTCTTCGTTTTATTGTACGACTCTTACTTTCCTTTTCTTTTTCCCCTTCTCCTTCATCCCTTTGAAACGACCTGTTTCTCCTCCCCACCCGACCAACCCCCCCCCCTTCTCCACTCCCCTCTACGCTCCTTAGAATTCTTCTACCTTAAGGCCGGGAATCATTCCGCGCGGTAAATATACGTCTAACAGGGCAGCCGAGGCTATGAAAAGTCACGTAGGACTTTGGCCAACTTTTATCCCGCGCTCCGTAAGTGTGGGTAAACGCTTTTACCGTGCCGGGCAATTAGGAGTTGCATTCTACCGTTGCGAGAACCAGATCGCAGAGCGCAGAAATACCATTAGCGTTGCCCGCACGGCGATACGCGTCTCGGCTGTAGACGTGCACCCGCTATTCCAGCAGGATTACATACGTGAGAGAGAGAGAGAGAGAGATGCATCTTTAGGGGTTGCATCCATACATTCAATTAGACTGCACGCGAAAAATGAACCGTACAGACAGAAAGCTGAAAATTCTTGTTGTAATTTGTAAAATGTAAAATTACAATTTTATGTTTCGGCTGTGTGCATGCAACAGCACCCCTGGAGTATAATCACTCTATTAGTATGATACATGTAATAACGAATGAATAGGTGCGAGTTCTATGTAAAACGGCGAAGACGTTTAAATATAATGCGAAAGTATAGGTGAGGACACGAATGCCATAATTAATGACCAAGTTTTGTGGTTGTACTTAAGTCATACTTTATTTTTTAGACGCTAGAAAGTACACTATCGTTATTTCACGTTCCATTATCAGGCTCACTTATCGAGCACTGATAACAGTTATGCTAATCACTGTTATGATATATTATACCTGCAACGACTCGCTCGCTGCGATCTGACGCCATTTTGTGCATCTCTACGAATGAAAAGTGTGATAATCATGAAGATCCTTGAATAATATTATATAACGTCAGGGATTCTATAATGATAAAATTTTGAGGTCTTTTCTCCTTCTTATTCCCTTCCTCCCCCTCCCCCCAACCTGGTTTCGTAGGATCTTCGGGCGAGTCGATTGGCTGAAGTTGGAAAATGTACTCGTGCTTCCTTTTTCTTCTTTATCCGTTGTCTCTCCCTTATGGCATGAGCTACTCGTATGAAGTTTGCGTTATCGTCACTACTGTATCACACACTTTATTGCTGTATCACACTGTACTTCTATACAAGTTTTTCCGACAAAGGCCCGATTTCGAAATTGGGACCCGTCAGCCTTCAGCTTAAGCTTCCGACTGCGTGTAATGCGTCAGTGGACTTGAGGATGCCTTTGGACTTCGGTGGTCCCGAATATCGGATTGGGCCTTGGTCTCAATTTTGTGATTATTACATAGATACACCTTTAAGATTAAACGTAGGATAGGTTAGGCTATTTCTCTTTTTTTTTTCTTTTACTTTTTTTTTGTAATTACGCGAAACATTCACTTTCTTGTGAAACGACTTAACGGCCGTTCGGAGACTGACGTATTTAGGTATTCGATTCGTGCTCTGACTGATCCTTTATTTTGAAAGGATCTATTACGTCGTTATAAAACAAAAAAGAAAAAAGTCATGGGAACTTTCTTGTAGGATTTTATGTTTTATTGCAAAATTATACCACTCGATTGCAATTACTTGTATGGATTGTAAATGAATCCAGGCTGATTGCGTGCTATGTGGCTTTTATTAATAATATATTCTACAATCGTGGAACTCCGAACGGTCGAGATGAAAGGAATTAATGAAAGTTTCTCTCTGTCCCTTTGTTCAAAAGATTCAAGTGGCCTTATTAATAATTTTCTCGAAGGATGAGTCCGAGTTGAAAATACTGATCGCTAAAGAGCAACATACCCAAAGTGTTGGTGGAAAAAGTTATTAATTGTGCGATCAATTCTTTTATTAGTTATAACTTTATCAGTCCGTATATGAAAAGTATCGACTGTTCGTTTTTATACGAGTATTTATTTGGCTTAAAAAAAGTTTACTTTTTGAATGAAGAATATATTTAAATTTGGCGATCAGTATTTTAATTCGAAACTCCAAATATAACTGAGATGTCCTTAATCAGAATATTAGATTAATTAGAAGCAATTAGTGATTACGACTTGTATTATAAGTTTTAAGTTTACGTTAAGTAGCCTACATTGTCTTATTACTTTATATGTTATATATATATTTTTTTTTTAAGAAGGCACACGGTCCCCTTTACGATCGAACTCTGTGCGCTATAATCTTTCTTTGCGAAAGAGTATCTCGCACTTTGATGTTCTCAGGGAGCTTAATTTTGCCACGATGACAAATATGCACGTAAGAATCTCTGAAGTCGTATCTAAACGAAGCTTTACATTCGTATGCATAAACATAGACCTAACAATTATAAATTTCGATTAATAACGATTGCTGTTTTGAGGTACAAAATACTTTGTTGAATTCTTCAAATATTCTACTTTGTTTTACCTATATATGGTCGATTACTAATTTGTAGTAGGTAGGTTATTTCGGTTTTTCGATACCATTAAAAATTTTAGATAATACCATTCTAACGTTTTTCACTTAAACTACAAAATAGTTGCTTTGTAACTTTACTGTCATAATTTGCTTATACTAATTGTGTTTTCGTGGCGAAATGCTTGGACGTAAGGGTCGAGGACCGTTGTGCCTTCGTACACTCGTCAATTAGTTCTGATTGCAGGAGAAGCAGACATCCATTTTGTGATTTCATAAGCAGTTGTTCATTTTTTTTAATACTTATGTAATGCTTACTTAGACTAGCTTCTGTATCCTAGAGTGTTTCAATAAATGACAATGAAATTAAACTGAATATTCCTTTCAAATCTCCACTTATTCTCTCTGCATTTATTGATCAGTAGACCTATACCCGCCTGATACGAAATTTGTGTCATCTGTTTGCATTACTCCGAGGTAGTTTATAATTAACTGTTTAAGTTCCCATTTTTATTGTTGGGTTCATAATACTAGCAATCAGAAAGTAGATAGTAAACGAAGCTCAGGTGGAAATAAAGAAGACGGTCACCTTGTACTTTTTAGCTTTTGTATTAAACCTATTTATTCATGGTATAAGAAACCTTATACAGCTGGGTCATCACCCTTAGTCGTGCGAGTGTAAATCAACTGGGCATGATGCTGAACAACTTGTTTAATCAGGCCCTTCTGTTGTAGTTCGATGAGAGCCCTTCTGGCTAAGGAGCCGCGAATCTTCAGCCTCTCGCTGACGATCGAAGGTGTGATCAATTTATATTGTGGCACTTCTTTCAACAATTTGTCGTAGGTGCCCTTGTCAAACAACACCTGGTTGTTTAACTTGTCACGGACTTTTCCTTTGGACCACTTCTGCAATAATAAAAGTAAGGCATGAACAAACAATGTAATATGTAGGATATTTAATTGAATGTTTTTTAATAGCTTCGTCAGTCTCATTAAATCAGTTTTTTTGCCTCCACGATATGTCAGGCCAAATTGAATATCATCACCTGAAGTTGTACAGATATTTAACTGAAGCAAAAGTATGTTGTATTGAAACTACGTACCTTCTTCTTTGCCTTTCCACCGGATCCACCTTCCTTCTTTTTCTGGGTCTTTTGGGGCTGTTTCGAAGACCCCTTCGTGTCCTTCTTCGGCGGCTATAAGAAAGAATGTTGCTTAAAACCATGGAAAATAATATAAACTGATATAACCCTATCGAGAACCTTATGAAATCGTACTCTACAAAAATGATTGATGTTTAAAATTTATAACTATAATATACAACACTTGAAAAATGAATGTAAATCAAGGTTAGATACACTGTTGATTCTGTAGCTTTGACAGCACAATCATAGCATTCCGTGAAATATCATAGATATAGCAAAAAACCAACGATATAAAAGTATATGTTTAAGGCAATATTGTAACAAAATATAAAATAAAATATAAATTAATAGTCGGTGCCAATAGTAGTTTGTTGTGTACACCATGTGGTCACTCAGGCACATTTCTCAAGAACGCTCATGAACAATATTCTACATATTTTTTTAGTCACATTATACATAAAATTGTTGTATATATATTTCACTGATTCACGAACGTATCTTTAATCACTTGGGATTTATATTAATAAGATACTTTAATAAAAATTAAGAGCTTCAAACGAAACAATCACTTACCATGATGGCTGACGACTCGGAAAGAAAAGGGAAGCTCGTCCTGAGCCATCGTGGCTTTCCAATGAACGCAGTGCCATCTATCACAACTTCCTTTATGAATATGATATTTAATAGTGAAATTAGGAATTGTAGAATAATAATATATACTGCGCAATTATTAATTTCCAATGTGATTCATTTATATATAAAACTATTCTCATTCTTTATAAACATTAGTTAGGTTGTCATCTGAGTTGTCAGGTTGACAGGAGTGGCTGAAGCGTGTTCATCATGGCGCTCCCCCGAGCATTTTCACAGCCGGGCAAAGTATTTTTTTGATATTCCGAAAATATGTATTTAATTTGAAAAGGTTCCTTGTAAACCGGCCAAGTTTTTAATATCGAATTTTCTCCATTAACTCTGTACAGGATAGGTGAGTGTATTTTTATCTCAGTTTTCTTAACCTTCTGCATTGGTAGACGTGTCACTAATTTCTCAATCATAGAAATTAAAGATAACAATTCTCGATTTTAATCCATTGGTTACACATAAGCCATATCTTCTGAGTAGGAATATATTTAATTAAAGGCGCGTACTGAATAAAATTCATTTCAGTATGTTGTGAGTGACATGTGTCTTCCATAAGGTAGTTGAATAATGTATATTGTGGAATATTATTTGTAACAATACCTCTTTATCTGAATCTACTGTAATATTAATTATAAAGAGATGTATTTATTTTTACTGTGAAATATGTCAAATTAATATTTATTCTAATATTTTTTATTTGTTTAAAGTGAGCTGTACCAAACTAAAGGCATCGTAAACATACTGAAAATGCTTCCATTGTCGCACAAGGATTCCAGGGGTCTTGGAAGCAGGATCAAGGAAAAAATTTTGGGTTGGAAGCGTCTTATTTTCTCGGACAAAAATTCAAGAAACTTATTTCTCTTCCTACTACTCAATCTGTCATTTGCATTTGTTGAACTGACATATGGAATATGGACAAACAGCCTGGGCCTAATTTCTGACAGCTTCCATATGTTCTTCGATTGCACTGGTTTACTTGCCGGATTAGCAGCATCGGTAATTACAAAATGGAGAGCAAATGATAGATACTCATATGGATACGTGAGAGCAGAGGTTATCGCTGGATTTGTAAATGGATTATTTCTACTCTTCATTGCCTTTTTCATCATGTCGGAAGCAGTGGAAAGGGCTATCGAACCCCCAGAAGTGAAGCATGAAAGACTCTTTGTGGTGTCAGTGTTAGGACTCTTAGTGAATTTAGTAGGAATATACGCGTTTCAACATGGCCATGGACACAGCCATGGAGGAGGAGGAGGAGGACATGGTCATTCTCACGGTGGTCACAATCATTCTCACAATCACAGTCATGGTCACGGTCATGATCATCATGATATTGACATCGACTCATCATCCATCGGTGGAAATTCTCAAATAATGAAAGGTGTCTTCTTGCATATACTAGCGGACACCCTCGGTTCCGTAGGCGTTATAATATCGGCAGTATTAATGCAAATGTTCGGCTGGATGAGAGCTGATCCCATCTGTTCCATGTTTATTGCATTATTGATCGGTTTGAGCGTTCTATCTCTGATCAAAGAATCGACATTGATTCTCATGCAGAGACAACCTGCGGCGCTAGATCACGTTTTGCCACAGTGCTATAACAAAGTGACACAACTAGCGGGCGTTTACAGTGTTCAGGAACCCCACTTCTGGACCTTGTGTTCGGACGTTTACGTAGGTTGTATGAAATTGGAAGTAGCCAGGACGGTAGACCCCAAATACGTTGTCGCTCATACGCAAATGATTTTCCAAGCTGCAGGTGTGAGACAGCTTACCGTTCAATTAGACTATGCGCCAATGTGATCCATGAAAAATTCAAAACATACAAGCTGTTCGAATAAATTCTCCGTACCGCATTCCATTTGCGGTGCATGCCATAAAGAGGCGAGAAATAACGCCTTGATGCAAAATATATTCACCCTGTTAAAACTATGCGGATGTGTGGTTTTGAATGGTGGTGGTTACAGGCTCGGTTTACAAATTGTTTAAAATTTTGTACAAACAAATTGTCACAAAGTGCGTAGCACGACTCGCGTACCACAGTATAAAAAAAAAAGTTACATAAGATGCGTGATAAATTACTTAAGCCATTGTGGATACGCTACTATTTAATTATATTTCTAATACATCAGGCATTAATGTTTCTCGTTTCTTTATGTATTGGGATTCAGTACAATTATGTTAGATAAGAGAGTGTCAATTTGTCGCGATGATTAATATATAAAGAACGAACAAATCCCTATAAATTGCATGCCGCGCTGTAATACTCTAAATACTAGAAAATGGTAACTATCTAGTACTTGGTTGAACAGTTGATAAGAATTGATAAAATTGAACGAGTATCGAATTTATCAATGTTTACCCTGACGCCTAAAGAAATAGACAAAATTATTGCTAAATTAATAATTACAGCGATTAGCTGCAGCAGGGTACGAACAGCATGTTTAATCGAACGATATTCTTGCATCACAAGAAAAAGAAAAAAAATACGAGTCTGTAACGTTTCTGAAAAAATAGCCGTCTTGTTGAATATTTTTACGTTTTTAAGAATGTATACTTCTAAGAGAAGGAAATAAGAGATACGATTTAACTCGATATCTGTACTCCATATATGCTGAGTCTGCATTTGTTTCCCAGTTGTTATTAGTTTAAACCTCCTGCCAAATTTTGTTTTAAATTTATTTATATACAATCCCGCAAGTTTACACGACTCAGCACGTATGGATTCTACGTTATTTCATAATAAAATTAATTCCATTCATTAGTCGATCTCTCATTCATTGTACAATACTATAGGCCAGTTACGATTAAAAAAATGATTCGTAAAAACTGTTAAGGTATTTAAACCAAAATTTAAACACGAGACTTCTCTTACAATTAGTCTCTTGATACACTTGTATCAGAACAAGCAGATTAGAATAATTATTTGTACGCGGCCGTAACTTTCAAGTAACACAGTACACAACCAATAGTTCTGTACAATAACAAACAATCGAATACTTAAAAGTATCTTGAGCATTTAATTAATTTTACATCAAAGTCAGCATTAACGTTCCTTGTAGCTCACGTGCTTTTATATTATGCGAGTGAGCATCACAGCCATCTTGTTATTACTTCTGTAACGTCTCACGTGAGACTATTCAAATATTTTAGCAAGGAACGTCAATGGCGGGATATTTGAAAAGAACTGACCGACTCTGATTCTCTATGACTTGAAAACTGGAATACTTACATTCCATTACATTAACGGGTGAGATTTATTTCATTATTTTACGTGGTGTTGTACGCCGAATCCTAAATAGCGTTCTATTTATTGTCACGATATCTGTAGAAAATGCCCAACTAAAACGATACAATTACCCCATGTACGTAGGAGTGAGTGAGTGAGTCGCGCTACGCCTGCGTGTAAACTGCATAAATACAGTATAAAATACCCCATCGAACGCAGCTGTCAATTGACAAAAGTGGTGACAAGATCATTAATTAAAGAGGAACAGTAAATGGTGCATTTTCCGATGAAGTTATATGTTTTAGGAGAATTCTTACTATATGTGATGAAATATGTATATGGAAATGAGAATGCTCGAAAGTGGTATGGACAAATGTGTGTACATAATAAAGAGATGAACTTATAATTAAGAGTTTGTTAAAACAAAAACCTTCTTGGCCTATATATTATATAAGCCTTTGTTATCTGAACCGCAATTCACCATCAAACACCACACTTTAGCAGACGTCCTAGAGCTGGGAAGACCAGAGTGGGTATAGCGTAACCCAGTGTGGGGTTCAAGGGTTAATACAGTGTCCAGAACGGGATATATGGATACATAAAATATCCTTGAAGAATACCCTCATGATTTATTCTCTATGAGAAAATATAAATTTTATTCCTATAATCAAAATACGTAAGTGCCTTGATGTTGCTTCTAACCTGTAATTGAATCTTGGGATCCGCTTTTATTTTTTGCCTCCTATTTAATTTCCCAAGGGACCTTAAAACTTTGGGTTCAATTTATCGTCCAAACGCATTTAGGCTCAAGCTGTTACGGTGGCACGTGGGTAAAAGGGAAGAGGGAAAGAAAAATAAAGATAAGAAAATGATCTTCACGAAGTTCGAGTTGTGGGTTCTGTTCCCACGCGTGGCAATCTCTTTTAAAATTACTTTCAGAGTGTGAAGAACTCTGTAGAATTGTAACAAGAAACAAGTCATTAACAGTGACATTTGTTTGTTTAATCCCCCCCCCGCTTAATCCTTAAAAACTTCATACGACCATGTCAAACACATATTACATTTATTTGGAGGATATGTGTACACATATAAATACATAAATATTGTATAATAAAATTGCTCAAGCTGATGTCACAAAGTTTGATTTGATAGTATCAAGATGGCCGGCAGACCATTCACACGTATGTAGCATCAGCTTTAGTCTCAATGAATATTGGGCTTACTCGCCGTGATTTAAATTGGCGAGAAATTGCACAAATAATTCGTGTCTTTTTGTTCATAGAGGAATTTTCAATCGATATATCTTATTTACATAGCAAACTATCAAAAATGAAAAAAGTCATTGTAAACGCTTTAGTCGAGATATACCTATAGCTATGGGTGCGCGATTTTGCGTAACGCAAATCAATTCTCTTCGTAAACACGCTGAAAGGTTTCAAGTATATTTTTACAATAACAACGGCATAAAGCGATCGGAAATAATTGAAATTTTTTACCGAACCTCGAGGCATTGGGTAATGGGGGGTCGAAAAAAAAAATATAATTTGTATAAATGGGATGACATATATGTATATTATATCACGATATTTCGGATATCATTTCTAAGCTTGTTATTGTTGTTTCCAATTTTCGAAGGATATACCTTAGTACTCTTGGAGCACCCTGTAGGCAAACAATTGCTGTATCCACGATAGTCGGTTTTGATGAAATTTGAAAAAAAAAATGGATTACTTCGATCTGTTCTTTTTTATTATTTCCTTAAAGCTTTGGGCTATCGCAAGCGATTGCGTTCTCTAGAAATGCTATTGTATCACTCGATATCTTAAACAAATTTAGGTGAATTTTCGATAATGGGGAATTTACAATACTCGCGATAAATTTCTTCTCTCTCTTTTCATAATTCTTTCCGTTAACCTTTCATTAATCTAAGGATGTCGTTTGGCAGTCAATTTTACAAAGTACTCCGTAAAATTACTTTATACAATATAGCCTTCGCACTATATAATATTTTATCAGAGAATAATCATATAATATATTTATATATATATATATATTATCTCATAGGTATAATCGTAATCAATTGATGATCTACGGTTTAAAATTTACTCGAATAAAATTTCCAAGTTTCCAACAACGTCACCGGCAAGTCCCATTTCACTTTTGTTTATTTCTCTTTTTAGATTATCCGTTAATCTCATATATATTACTCTGTCTTGTTTGTATTTTACAATCCATCTAACAACAACGTACGTACCTATAGTTGTAACAGCCTCTTCAATAGCCTTCAGATTATCTTGGTCTCTCGAAAAAATTTCTTAAAAAATCCTATTGAATCTCACCCCAACCTTCTAACTAAAATCCTTGGCAGAGGTTCTCGCTACAAATAGAACCCTTCTTTCTTATTCTCTTTCCTTTCTCTCTCTTTCGGTTCCACCCTTATTTTCAAATGTCTTCAAAAGTTACCCAACTCTAACAAGTTAATAAGGGCATCCTTAAAGTTTCTTCAAAAGAAATCCGCTACACTGTAGGAAAGCGATCCTGTATATAAATGAAATCACAGTAAGACTAAAATTATACCGTGTAATCGGACATGGGTACACCCAAAAAATGATTTCTCTCGATGTACAATCAATAAGGGAATAAAAAACAATCCTTATCAGGATAACCCGTGCCGATCTTACGGTTTTAATTTTATCAGGCTTGGCAGATCACAATCGCCATTAGGTATATAGAATCGAAGCGCACGATCGATAACGTGCGTTCGAGTCAGTCGAGCCCATCTCCATCCTATTCGTTACTTCCTCTTTATCAGACCCTTACGTCATAGTTGACTACTTTCCGCTGGGTTTCCAGAGAACGTGCGCGAGTGAACGAGATCGTTTCACCTTATGGTCCAAGATATAATATTTTCAAGATATCGCAGTATGACTGATCTCCGTCAATCCTTCACTTCTTCTTATTGCGTCCATTTTTCTGGAGCTTTGTGATCTTCAGTCGACAATTTGATCCTCCCGTATACAGGACCTCGGCTCTTCCACCCTCTTCGATGGCTGCTACCAGTGCCTTTACAGATTTGACGTTCACGTCTTTCGCGCTGATCTCGAGATTCGTTCCAGGATATCTATCGCGGACGCATTTACCAATGCTGGACGCCTGCGTCTCGGTGAGGTCGACGCCGTCTAGACACAGCCACGTTAAATACTGAAGATTGGTAAGAAGAGTTTGTATGAAGATGTGCTCCATCTGGACCTTCTTCGCGCTATCGGTCACGTTTAAACCATTAGCCCTGAGGAAGCTCAGATTACAAAGTTTGAGATACTTCGCTATCTGTCGCATAGTTTTGTCGCTGTCCTCCAGACTGATCCTCCAGAAATTGATGCTGAGCGACTGCAGATTCCGAAAGTGCGACGACAAGCATCCAAAGAACTGCTGCAGTATCTTGTCATCGATAAAAAGCAAAGTGTCGCTGCTACCGCCAATAGCGGATTTATCCAAGGAGAGATCCAGTTCGCTCAACGCGGTGAATCCAGCCAGGAAAGGTAGCAGCAGGGGTCCGCGTAGAGCCAGTCGGTCGTTCACAGTCACCTGAAAGTCGTATTGATAATTTAAAACTTTTTATCTCGACCGAAAGTGAGGGAAGTTCATTTAACAAAAATTCACATTCGGTGACTCCGTTCTCGGAGGAAGCATGCATTTCTCAGGGTGACGTCTAGAGACTCCGGGGAACTTCAGAAGATATGAAAAGATATTCCAAGAGAGGATGCACTGGGTACTATAACAGGAAGTACAGGTCTCATAGCTACGGTAGGTAGAATCTACAATACATTTGTGCACAATGGCTCGATGCCTCGTGGGTTATCTTCGTTCCGCTCCAATTCTTGAATTGTAGTCGTAATCGCGTAATTAGCCAGCATGTCCGCGAGGTCGACGTAGGTACACCTAGCGATGGAAGAAGGTTGCTTGTCGGAATATGGAAGGAAAAGAAAGAAGAAGGAAATAAAGAGAAACAGGAGAAAAAAAGTAACCCGAGTGAACTTTCATCCCTTTCAAAGTTCAGATCCCTGAGCTTGCTCGAGTGTACCTTATCGCGAAAAGGCAATTATTTGACACGACGCTTATACGTCTCGTCCCTGTGTCTACACACTGTTTTCAGATTCACCAAGTGGTATCGATGATCCAGAATCAATAAGGCGGATTTCAATGAAACTTCAACAGAGGCGTCGTGCCCTGCAGACTCACTTGAAAACCAGCCAGCCTCAGGAAGACGATGACAGGGCAGGCAGCTGGTGGCGCAGCCCTTAGAAGTTCAGCACCCGCGTCGTCGCGACGTCCCAGTCGCGCCAGGGGCCCTTCGTGGACGGCTAGGTGCAGCCTGGCGTTGCACAGGTTGAGCTCCCTCACGCTGGTGTATCGAAGAAGTTCAGAGAACAGCGCCAGACTGTCAGACTCCTGAAATAGAGCGAAAGCTGTGTTAATAGACTGTTGTCCACGTAGTCGGTTCAGATTAATAAATTAAATTAAAAGCAATAGGTATAAAGGTAGAGTAGACCCTGTGCAAAGGGTGTACGATGATCTAGGAGCTTTTCTAAGGTATCGAAGTAAGAGCTTACAAGCGTCGCGACGCTCAAAATGATGGACGAAACGGCCGGTACCTGGCAGGGTTGCCTTAACGATGTCCTTAAGTTACAGCAGCCACCTAACCTCACTTTCGACTCCACCACGAGGATATTGTGTCACTATAATATTATCGTGACGCCTTACTATGGCCACGTGTCTAGTAGATTTTAACAGACTCCATATTACGTCAAAATCTTGGCAAGGGTCTACTCTATATGGGATTAAGGCAGATAGAAGGCCCTTTGCACTTAAGAACTGATCGAGTACACCTGAACTAGGAATAAATATGCATAGAGGTATACATGCTTGTTCGATCGTAGGCAAAATTGAAGATTTCCAGGATGCCCTCGCATGTATAGTTATTTATTCACCTATACGTCTTAGTAATACACTACTGGTGTAGCGACGTTAAACAATTCCAAAGATCCAATCCCTGTGATGCTTGTGACGAAAACTAAACAATGCAGCGGCCGGAGAGCTTTAATAGGAAACTAAGCTGCGCCATGTTGGAAAATTACAGGGACGAAGAGCTAGAACGTTGGGCGCAAACAACACCTTAATAACTTACGATAATTACTCCAAGGAAATATGTACGGTGTTTCAAGCGCGAACAATCAAGTTATATATACCATCCACCATGTAAACTTGCCTACTTAGCCAGTATGCAAAACTGTAGACGCTCAAGGTGGATTTCGTCGGAGAATCTCATGGCGGGAATTTCAAACGATCTTATCCACGTCGGTGCACAGCGAAAACTCTCGATTGACGTATCCAGGCTATATTTGAGTTCTACTATAATTTTTATCCTTACTCTACTGTATACAGGGCGACAATTATAAAGTGGACACCTATTATTTACGTATTTGCACGGTCTCTCTGGGTCATCTAATGGATGCTTATTGATTGATTTTTCAAGCACTCTTTAATGGCACAATTGATTTGGCGCTGAAACGCATATTTTTTAAAGGACAGAAATATTTAACTCGAAATTTTTTGAAAAATAAATTTTTTTTATGGTTACATAAAGTTTATGAAAAGCTGAATTCGGAACACCCTTGGGGCGATGGATTCAAAGTCATTTTGATGGAGATAACTCTATTCGAAAATGTTACTTTTACCAGCCGATGCACGACTAGCACACGTAAAAGCGGAATTGGACCGGCGATTCGAACGCGCATGCGTCGTGAGTATCGTAAGTCGGCTGAACGCCTAACTGTCGAAAATCATGGCTATAGCGGTAAGCTGTCAAAACTGAAATAAACGACAAGTCAAGGAGTAACCTATAGTTTTAATCACTCGTACGCGATGTATTCGTGTGATTGCGTTGCGAAGCAAAATAAAATTAAGATTAAAGTTAAAAATAATGCGCGCATGCGCGTTCGAATCGCCGATCCAATTCCGCTTTTAGGTGTGCCAGTCGTGCATCGGCTGGTAAAAGTAGCAATTTCGAATAGAGTTATCTCCATCAAAATGACTTTGAATCCATCGCCCCAAGGGTGTTCCGAATTCAGCTTTTCATAAACTTTATGTATCCATAAAAAAAATATATTTTTCAAAAAATTTCGAGTTAAATATTTCTGTCCTTTAAAAAATATGCGTTTCAGCGCCAAATCAATTGTGCCATTAAAGAGTGCTTGAAAAATCAATCAATAAGCATCCATTAGATGACCCAGAGAGACCGTGCAAATACGTAAATAATAGGTGTCCACTTTATAATTGTCGCCCTGTATATATATTCTATAAAACTAACTGACGCAAGAAGCGTACGGAGAATGGAAAAGTGCACTTAACCTTTTGTAAAACAGGTACGATTCTACTCTAGCATTCTTGTGTGGGCAGACAAGAGTGTGCCGACGGGTAGCTTGAGAGGGATGCTCTATCAACAGTTGGAAGGGTACGGCGGAGTGCCGATTATTCTATATCTAGTGGGCAAACAAGAAGGGAGGGTGGACGAGTTCATTTATCTGGCTTGACCCAAGTCAACCCAGTGGAAGAAAAAGCTTAAAGCTGACACGCACCCTTGGGGGACACGTTTGATATTATATATATTTGTTCCTCCCGATTTCGATTACTCGGTAAACTGGTTTATATATACATATATACACACGCGCGTATTTTTATCTTGAGGATCAATTCAATCAATCGGACCCCGAATCAAGATAGCATTGGGGATTTCAGTTTCGATTATCGATTCTTTCACCTATAATAATCGTTTAATCAGATTGGAAGTCGATTAAATTTCCCATTTTTCGTGATAAGTATTTACATTATCCAGGTATATATGTATATCCTATCTCTCAGAACGTCCTTACGATAAAGTTATCACGGCGTGACTTTTCTTTTGGTCTCTTTTCCCTTTTTGCAGTTCGATTCTAAGAGACGCTTGCACGACTGATCTCATTCATGGTGATTTGGATGGCACGAAAGCGTCAGGGGCAAAAAGTCCCCTTTGCGTGGACGTAGAATGAAATTGCGAAGAACGGAGCAAAGAAAGAAGGAAATATATATATATATACACTATAAGAGTGCGAGAACGATATACAGAGGCAAAAGGAAAGGGACAGCTCCAGCTCTAATGACGCAAAAAGTCTCGCATTTTTCGCAAATATACTCGCGGCATCCCGTACCTTAATTTACCAAGCCCAGAACCCCGGAACCCTTGCTGATTCCCGAGGACTCGGAGACTTCCTCGGGTCCTCGCTGCCGGAAGTAATTTTCTTCCCAGATCATGAGATTTATGATCTCTTTTTTTCCTCCCTCAGACCTTCCACCCATTTATCCTCGTAGCAGCATCCCCGTCCTTCCTCCACGTCACCCCCCTCTCATCCCTACGGATGTAAGAATCACGAGTCGCGAAAATTATTTGAAATTATCATTCGACCTTTACGCCCCCGTAGCCCTGTTGCTTCAAGCGGCACAGGCACGAAGATAGTAAACCAAGAAACACATGGGGGTTCGTCTTTCCCGCGAATCCTACGTCACTTCGCGCCCTGTTCAACCATAATCCGTAGGATTTTACCGTACGATAATATTTTAATGTAAATTGCCCTGCGAGTTAAGCGAGAGTGCAGGCAGCTGTTTCAAGGATATCGGATTACGGAATACGTAGGGTTTGTTATATGGGTAGAGAGGAGAATGGTAGAGAGTAGCAAACTAGGGGTGGTGGGTAGTCGGCATTGTTTTAAACGGCAAGCCGCGCATTGCTACGTTAAATATCGCTTTGTTTCGCTCGGAATTAACAATCGGTCCCATTCATGAGAATCGTGGACGTATATAATTCCCTTCACGATCTTTTCCTGTTATATATATAATTATATATATATATATATATATATATATCCACGTGAAGCATTGGGTTAACGTATTTTCCAAGAGTTATATATCTCGCAATGTACCCAGGTATACTAAGTAACTTATATTCCAATGAAGAGATGCAGAACGGAATAGCATATACTTGGGAGTAAAAGAGAGAAAAGCGGTGAAATTTCAAGATGAAAACTAGTGGAACGAGGATGCTGCGACCGTGCATAGGCGTAGGCAATTCGCGGCGATGGAATATACTGGGAAAAGACTGGGTAGAGTAAGGCAGTAGGCAGAAAATGTGAGGTTGGAGAATTTATTGGACGCAATACAGAGGAAAGTAGGAGGAACGGCAAGGAGGCCGAATTTATTCCACTGGAAGATCACTTATAAATAATAGTAACCTTCGACTTTACGAGATTCGGGATAAGAAGCAGGAACTTTGACGTATTCGAGGAGCCTATATCGACGTAGGCCCACGAGGCTGTCGAGGGGAACCTGTGGGGGTTCAGTTTTAAATAACTTGGCGCGTCCTCATGAAATATTATTCGCACGTCTAGAAACTTGACCTGGGACTTGGGTATATAAATCTTTTCCACGACGGTTAATTGACAGTCGAACTAAAATATATAGGTATGTAGGAATGTATCCATCGTGTTCAGGATGAATGGAGGTACCATCGAGACATCAAGATTGCGTCCTTGTCAAAGGGATGATTTAGAATTCTATAGGGATCTTATCAATCTGAGAAAAGTCCATAAACAGTACAATCGATGCTCCAGTTTTCTCCTGCAGAGTCTATTATTCGTTACGAAGTCATCTACGTGATAACAGTCGTGGGGTTACAGGGGTTTCGATATATTCCCAAAGGGGTCGGTGTAGACGCCCGCCGTCGGGACGTCGTTTTCGAATAATTTTACGTACGAAAGAGTCCCAATTAAATTCGCCGTGCGATGAGCTATCGGTTTTGCGGCGTCGTCTACGATACCATCCCTTTCTCCGTCCAGCCATGTAGGTTTTAGGTTTTGGGACTAAGAAGAAATCGGTTGATCAGACTCGAGAGATCCTTGGTGAAGCTGGGTGGACGTCCCGTAATTAGTGGCTCGGTGAACAATACGTGGGACGCTTGTCTGCTTGGTATTGCTGATAATTAATTATCCACTTAAAGCAACGACGTACCGAGGACTCCTGTATTATGCGTATCGCTCTGCGATCCTTGTCTTTATCTCGTATCCATTTGCTGTCATGCTATTTCTCATTCTATTCTGTTAAGGATAATGCTGTATATATGGAGAATGAGAAGGGCTTGGAGTAGAGAAGTACTTGTCTACTCCTAATGAATGGACGAGTTAAATTAGTCCTACGGTGACACGAAGTCTTCCTGAGGACGTTGCGTTCAATGGACAATTCCGTCGAAAGTAATATATGTAATTTATTAGAGGATTAGATGTTTAACATGGAATAAATATAGCTTTCCGGATATTATATAAATAGCAAAGAAATTCCTATTGATAATATTTGCAACATCTGATTATAAAGTTGGGTAAATTGCAGCTTCCCAGAGTTTGCAGACTGAGGAAAATTATTCTGAAAATATGAAGGTTGCTCCATTGCAAGTGGGTTAGGTAGGTTAATAAGGAAGCATTAAACCTTTAGTAGGAACATGCAGGCTAGTATGAAACTGGGCGGCAGAGACTGTAACCGACGACTAGGTGGGCTTCGGCTGGCCAACTGAAATGGTCAAACTTTTTGGGGTATTGTTATCGGGATAGGTATAGTTGGAATTCAGTTTGTTCGCGCTATTCACGGTAGCTACAATGCAACATGGTGCACGAGGGAGTATAAGGTAGGTGTACGATATTATCTTGACTTTGAGTATCGAATCCCCAGAGGAAGTTAAAAGTGGTTCTCGTACGGTTTCTCATATGTTTTTCGCAACTGGCACACATAGCGTGACCAGGATATTCGTGTTGAAACGTCCATAGAATGTCCAACGAAGGTCCACGGGGTATTGCGAATCACAAGGTCCTATTTCGTTGCTACGACGTGACAATGAAATTTCCGTAAATCATATATCAGACCCTCATTAACCTGGACTGTTGGCGTTGATGACAGTTTGAGCCTTCGGGACCTACGTACCTCTATTCGGAAAGTCCATCCCTCGAGACTAAGTAGCCTGAGAGTTCCGTTCCTTACGAGGGCATGGCACAGGAGTCTGGAAGGGTTGTCGTCTAGGGCCAGACGAGAACTGGCCAGGTCCAAAAGTTGAAGACAGGGAGCTTCCATGAGAGCCTTAACGAGCGGCATTACGTCTGCTGGTCTGGAAGCACCGGCAGCCCTCAGGGCATCGAGGTTCCTGGCCTTTCGGATGGTCTCACCGAGACATTCCGCGTCCAGGCCACCGACGAGACACTTCGACACGTTCAGGGATCGAAGTTTACAGTTGGGTTCCCTGAAAAGAAAATAGTCAATCGATCATTCGCCTTCGTAAGCAGGATCTCATACTCGAGCAAAGTCTAAGGGATGCTGCTGGACCGTTTTTCAACCTGAGAAAATAAAGTTTATAAGACTTTACAAGTCTCGGTATTATCCTGCCATTCGTATACCCTATTTTCTCTATGGTGAGGAATGGCAAAGCCGTTGTTAAATTTTGAAAATAGGTTTCATCCTCAGGAGCTCCGTACGGAGTGACTAAATAAGGCTGACGACTGGCGTCTTAAGCAAAGGGGTTCTTCCGCGCGAAGAGGAGGTCGTCAACGGTGAGAATGGCCTTGCCGTGATAAAGTCAGAGCCAAAAAGCTTCGACTGGCATTAGACCCCAGGAAGTCACTTCTAAATGTGGCTAGAGGTACGTATATGGTCTCGTTATGTTTTTATGATGATTTATGTCGCGAATGGGGGATTTTGCAATTTTACGAATCACATAAAGCTAAACTGTCGTGATTCGCATTTAACGACTTGGAGAGACTCGATATCCAGTCATCATTTTATTGGCCAGTGGATCCTCGAATTACGCGAAAATATGTCTCTTTGCGATGTCCGAGTGACAGAGGGTCGTGATAAGGATTTTGTTTTGGTCCAAAGTACCCTGAAATATATTACATTTCTTGATACCCACAATCTCGTTGAAAGTATCGCGACCGAGAGATGATCGATGTCACCGAATGTTATTTAACACTCATGGACCACAAACCCTAAAAATCTCCCGCCTCTGTGCTGAGGTCTAATTTTTTACTGCGAGGACCCGACCAGCGACTCGAATCAGCCTCCTGATCTATATCTATTATTCGCAAAAACGTCAGAGACTGCAGAACTGTCAGGAGACGGTCGCAAAACGTCAATCTGTCAGATCGTAAAAACAGTGATTAGAGAAATCAGTAGGATAAGACCTACGGAAATTGTTTAGATACGAAGATACGAATTGAAAGGACAAAGTGGTATAATATGAAAATAAATATAAAATTTATGAAAATGATTTAAAATTTAATAAATAAGACAATTAAGCTCGAAAGCATTAAAAACCTCTAGCCCTAAAACGAAGGCAACGTTAGTAACAATGGGCCGCAATTATCGTTCGGTCGCGCAATTAAAAAGCTCATTTATGAATCCATTTACAAGCCCGGCCTATTTTACTGTACGCCTAGCTGGCCGGTGCGCCGTTTGTCCACCTGCTACTGATGCGTCGGCCATTGTTTCTTCGTTTACGAGCAGAGCAGCCCTCGCCGAGCCTCTGATTCATCGCGCCCTGGCTTCAACTTCCCGTGCAAAACAAGCATAACGCCCGACGCGACCCATTTGTGTTCTATTCGAGCCTGTAAAAAAGCTTTGCACATCCTGAATCGTCCTCCCTCGCATCATCGCGTAAATTCTGACAAGAAGTAAATTAGTAGGAAAAAAAGCCAGCCTAGTTTCACTCATAAAACACTGGTTTGACCCAGTTTCGAAAAATGGTTATAATTAAAGAAAAATATTTATCACCATACAAAAAAATTCCCTAGGTGCCAAGGTCTTACTTCACCCTTATCTAGCATGGTGCTGGAGTCCCAACGTCATGGCAACCGGAAAACGACTGGTCGTGGCCACAAAACGGCACATGGCAAAGATTATGATGAATGATACACGCTAATGGATGCTTCATGCTCGCTTCGACGTGATTCGATGCCCACGTGAGACCTATATGTTCGGAAGTCTACTAGCCGAGAAACTTGAGCATGCTAGAGCAATATGGCTGGCGAGAATGGCGAGGGAGTAGCGGGATCCGTTCAACCGCGGCTAGGAGCTGCCAGACTGCTTTTGATTAAGAGAGATCGATCGATTTTTTTTACTCAACATGGAATGGAAAAAAAAGGAAACGAACCACCAGGAAAAACGTATCTCTGACCCAGGTCCGGTACGGCATCGGATTGAGAAGAGAATTTCATGTAAAAAGCAACGTCCTACACGTCGGAGATCACCGAACGAAAATTGGAGTCCTTTTGCCGCTTACGTGGCAGATCACTATTCTCTCCCTTTATTCGACTTTTCTCCACCTCGTTTTTCACGGTCCATCTAAAAACGGCAGAAATTCAATAACAGCACGTAACATACGTGGATCGTTACAATTAGGTAACAAGATGGTCTATGAGTCGGTGTAACCACGATGCGGCTAATATATTTTTTTAGCTTCAATTTGCTTTTATCAAAGCATCAGATAACACAGGAGGGCAGTGAGAATATTTTTAATTAAAACACTACTCCACAAGGATATATACGTGTCCTCGTAATATACGTTACGGGATGCTGTGGCTCTTGTTACGTATGCGCCTGACCACGTACGTGGCAACGTACAATATTTTTTGAGAAATATAAAATAAAAATATTAAGCCCTTCTAAAAGGGGTCCCGTTTCGGATCTGGAATTATTGTACGTGGATAATGAAATCTTTAATGGAAAACTCATCCATGGACCATTTTCTCTATGGATTGTTATTAATTGTTCCAAGAGGGGTGTGTCCGAGGGTCGTTCATTATTTCTTTTTACTCCTTCCCGTTTTAGCACCTCAAGCTCAAGATGATATTTTCATGAGAGACGTTTTTTAATTGGAAACTATATGCACGAACTTACACAGGTTTCCCGTAACTGTTAATTAATTTTATAGGGCGTTAAAGACCGTGGAAATTTGAACGTACCTACGTCGATCTGCGCTCGCGCGCCGTCTCATACGTAAACTTTAATTATTAATAATTTGGTAAATAATTCAGTTCCAGCCTCTTTCGCTCTCTGAAAAATTAATTAACAGTTGCGGGACACCCTGTATACCTACGTCAATGACACACAATTGACGATGTCGATTGAATTCAGGGAAACAACAATTAGTACCGAAGATATAGTAGGGTCTTAAGAGAAACTTTAGTAACCTTTCCGCGGTATATCTTGTTAACGTTCCTTTCAACTAAAACGGGGCGACGAGCGACATTCGACTTTTGAATATTTTAGAGAATGGCCATTCGCGTTCATCTTACCAATTTGCATAACTTATTTGCCCGGAGAAAACTTATTCCGTTGCGAAGTTCATACCGTAGGAATTTCATAGCCATTAAAATTGGCGAGTCTCTCTCTCTCTCTCTCTCTCTCTTTCTTCTCAGGCAAGTTGACTGAGTGAACGTTTGATTTAGTATTACGAAGGTCGATAGATGACTTTAATAGCACTTGGCGGTTCAACTGATTGGGTTTACTCGAGTCTCAAGTATATAAATCTATATATATATATATATTTACTGCATATAGATATATGTAGAAGCATTCAATATAAACAAATTTCGAATTCCATTTATTACCATGGGAAAGCAGAATATGTTGGATGCGCTTTATGCAAAATGAATACGATTACGTGCATCAGTCAGTCGCTCGAGAGTTGAAAATAACGTTAAAGATTAAGAAACCTGATGGCATTGAAGATCTCGTGAAAGCCAGTGCCCTGATGGCTGGAGGCGTCGCAGGTTGGAAGAGGATGCAGTAGAGGTACTCTGTGGCAAAGAACGCTGTCGCTGTTTCTCTTGCTGCTGCCATTGCTATCTCTGTCTCTCTCGTTCACCGGTAGAGGGCCCGTCCCGTTAACTGGTCCTGGACCAAGTCCTAAGCCGAACGGAAGTCTCGGAAGTGTCGCAGGTCTCGTTAGACTTCCGTAAGCCGCCAGAGCGCCACGTGGAAGTGACGAGCAGCAACGATTCAAGGGTAAAGTGCCAAGGGTGCTGGACGCGCAGCCACTGCTGCCAGAACCTGATCCTGAGCCTGGAAAAAGAATTTTCACACACGGATCAGACAAAATGACAAATTAATCAAATAATCTTATTTTAAGGGACACCTTTTCTTCTTCATACAATATTTCCTTTGAACGTTAAACAATATATCGATCAACTCAGAGCACAGAAAGTCCATTTGATCGGCATCTACGTATACAGAAATTCCCATAGGAAGCTGAATTAACTTATCGGTAGAATAATTGGCGACACTTCTGTACCCGACGGAGAACAACTAGCGCGATATTAACTGTGGTACGTGTTTCCGGATTGGATATAATTTTCAAGGGATTTAGAGGACCGGCGTGCACCGAAGGACCGGGTGGACTGTAAGTGAGATTTACAATGCGAAAAACTAGATAAGAGCCTGGCTTCCGGAAGGAGGACGACGGGGGATGTACTTGAATAAGCTTTAAACGTACCGGCAAGAACCGGAAGACACAATAGTCGCTAAAGCATTTCTATAAAGTCGCATTATACTCCCATGTAAATTACTAAAGCGGTAACTTCGTGTCTAAACAATGATCCAGGATAATTATGCATTTAGCAATATTCAAATCTTGCCCCGGAAAACGTCGGACTACCAAACAGAGTCGCGATCATGTATTTACTCTAGTTCCAACGCAGTTTGATTACATAACACAGTTCCTACGATATATCGCATATCTAAGCGCAAGTAAATATCCTAGTGTAAACAGACGTGGGCAATGTGACGTCATAAAAAAATAGTGATTTCACACTTCGCTCGCTAATACAATTTTTTATTTCATCAAAACCACAAATTCACGTATTAAGCAGACCGCGTTCGTCGCTGCAGTATAATCTAAAGTGTATAAATGCATTACGTTTCCCCGGATTAGCTTCAATCGGAGGTTCGACAAGCGGCTCCGGAAGGGTATTCCTGAGGCAGCTACCTACATAGTGGATATTTCATGAAGGAAGCTCGGTTTGCTAAGTAGCTAATCCGTTTTTCCGTGCACTCACGAACGAAAGAGCGGAAGTGCATAGGTGAATGAAATTGGCGGCGCCAGCACGATGAGCGTCAAAGTAGATTTTACGGATTTACAAGTCGTGTCCGAAGGCTCACCCGTAACGATTCATTGGAGTCCAGTGAGCGTTGTCGCATTTTTCACCGACCCGGCCGATCTTAATAGATTGAACGAGGGTGAGGAATAAAAAGGGAAAAAGGAGGCGAATAAAAGGGACAAAAATAAATGGTATTCAACGTTAACGTCAGGATCGTCGATCGAAACGCTCGGAGTATTACAGACTGACGAGGGGTTTTGTAGTTTGAGCTTGAGAGGCGAGAAACAGGAGAAGAGAAGGCAATTGAAAATGGCTGTCTAGCCACGTCACGTCTCGGGCTAGATGCGGCAATGGTGCTGGCTGCCTCGAATGTTCCGCCCTAAAGCTTGCGGTACGCTTTATATATATATATATATCTACGTGATACTGCACTATATGTATATCCAGTCACGTACTGTACGCAGATATACGTAACTATTGGAGTACGTATAGAGAAGGTATATAGACACTGAGAACAGGGTGCGAAATACAGAGCATGTAGATGTCGAACCGTGAGACCGTCGAGAATGATCGTGTATCATTCAAAATGCATTACTTTGCCTGGAAGCTGTATTGACGTACACTGGGATACGTCTACTACGTTCGAGGAATACGTCGAGATATATTCATGGCCGATTCTACTGTTAAGCCATTTTTATTTCGTGCCCTATCGCGCCGACGGAGAAAGGATAAATTCATTAGTTCCCCTTTCAAGAATCGAGCTGCGCGACGGGCGCTTCTATTGAACTTGGAAGTGGTTGAGTAGGTACAACCTGGTGCTCCTGTACCATTCGGTTATTCCAAAGCACTTCTGGCCTACGGGTCATTAACGTCTTCGTAAGAAAATGCCCTCAATAGAGGCACTATACACTGATTTTTTGATCCTTGATAGAGCTATGTGATTGTACGTGAGAGAGAGAGAGAAAGAGATTTTATGATTATTATCTGATGTTGTTATTGTCTTTGAAAGTAAAGCAGTCCGTTGTTACGTATCTTGAGCGAATGGATCCGGTTAGTCAGAAAACTATTTGCTGGTTTACCTTTAGTTGGCTGACTCGAGCTACCTGAACTGGGTAACTATAGGGAAAGCTAAGCAAAGTGTCACGAGACCAGACGTAGTACTTTGAAGATAGAGTGTATATAACCTAAAGAACTAGAATCACGGATATAGGTTGGAATCGATGTATGATAAGGGATGGAATTCTGGCCAAGTTTACTAAATAACAAGACGTCTTCAAGAGAATTCGAATACATAATAAAGCAAAGAGACTCAGCTGTCCGTAATTACTTTTCCTGTTACTAAGAAGAAACAACAAGAACAACAAAGTAAGATCGCTACCCTGAATACCTTGAGAATTCTCATTCGTCAAAAGTGAATGAGCTCGGATCGGTAGACTGTTTGTGGAAGCAGGGTAGTCAACCTGGAGAATGGTGTGTGGCTGTGCAGATATACATATACATAGCATCTTACAGCACAGGGTTACCAAATGGCAAGCAAAGAAGGATTTCCAGCTATTATAAAGGATGAGAAAGGACCAGCGATGATTAATACGTCATTTGCGAGCGGAAATTCAGTTGGAAAGTGTCGTTTGCGGGAAAGACGGCTGAGATGAGAGGGATGCCAAACGTGTCTCTAAAATTTGAAGACTGTGAGGTTAGGTACTTTGGTACACAAATATATATTCTAGCCATTCTCTTAACAGGGAAAGTACTATTATTATTATTATTGCATATAAATCCGAAGAATGACCTGGGGGAACCAACTGTCTACAATGTCCTGCTTAAGATGGATAGAGTCAATTTTTCTCTGATTGCCAGTCTCTTCCCTTTTCTCAAGAGAACTCAACTGCTCTTTGTATGCTGCTACTATTACTGTACCACTGCTAGTGGCAGTGGTAGTAGTACTACTACTAGCCATCTATTACCACTGCTACCACTACACCAATCTTGCCAGACGACAGATGGGACCAAAAGGGATTGCCAAGCGAATTGCGAAGTCCATGACCCTACTAACATTGTTAGCAAACTCTCGCTGAGATCCGAAACTAATCAGTTATCTAAGTCCCTAGCTTTTCTATTACAGTCACTTTTCATTTGTCAGACGGGGTACCGATCAAGCGGAAATTGTAAGGGTTATCGATAATCGCTTTACAGATTCCCAAATATATAAGCCGAAATACAATTTCTATCCATATATACATATAGCGCGAGACGAAATCGTCCTAATTTCGAAGTTCACAGGATTACGGTAGGGAATTCGCACTTGGCGTTCTTCTCGAAGTCGTTACCGGTTTATGGTTATTCGTATACGTGATGTCATAGCAAAGTTTTCCAAGGAGCTCCGAACCACCCTTGTTTAACGCCGTGGTATATCCGTTCGGAGTAGGTAAAACGTCATTTGTTCTTTTAACTGACACGGGCCACCGCTTTGGTAATTTCATCGATATACGCTTATTCTTAAATAGTAACATCGCCGGAAGTCATTTCTGTTCCGGAAGCGCTAACGAACTCCATAGAAAAAGTAACGCTTGATTAATCCAAGAATATCTCTGAGTCTCTAAGCCATTTTTATTCAGTTCTTTTTCGTACGGCACCTTCAGCAGGCAGAGGTTTAATGCGCTCCGTGGCAATTCACTTTATTGCTCCTATATAGGAAGGACGAACGCTTCCGCAGTGCCGTATCCGACGATTCGGAATCCTCGAGTCTCATTTCTCACAGCCACCTAGCAGAATTGCAACGTTTTACAAAAGTAGTGACGCAACGACGCAACAGACCAACAGAACCATAGAAAAGTCTGCACTGTTCGATACTTTGTTTTGGATACGATATCATATAACTAGGAGACGACTTGTCGGAGGATCCAAGTGCGAATTGGAATGAGGAGTACTTTCGACGCTCAAGCATCGTTGAAACTTTTGTCTCCTACAATTTACATCTCTCCTCTGCGAATCAATAATCGCGTTGCCCGAGACAGCGAGTCTGAAACATTCATAGTAAGAACTTTCAACCGGCTGTCACGGAATGAAAGGCGACACGTTTTACACGCGGATCGAACCCATCCAGTGGGATCGAGACTCGGTAGAATCTCGCGCCAAGTTTCATCAGGACTGGCTCGTTAATCCAGGACTCTTGTGGTTAAGATGGTGGATCAAATATCAGACTCGGGTCGACCTGCTTTGGCAGGTTCCATTGTTGTTTGAAAAAGCATAAGACTTCGATACTTTCGCTACCAGTGCTTCAGTAAGAAAAATTGGAATTCTCTCTCTCTCTCTCTCTCTCTCTTCGTGTTATCTACATGGTCGATCCCACTCCATCTAGAGGAGTTCAGGATCGTGATGTCTCCGAGGTATAAATAATAAAGAATTCTATCCTGTTCATCCTGTGGGATTTCTTGGGTACCGATATCGGAGGGTCGAGGTGTTACCCATACTGATTCCAGAGCTGGATGGATCCTCGTTCTTGGCTCCCCAGCATCCAGCGATGTTCAGCGCTAGCAGTGGTCTCTCCTTGAGTAACTCGGCGACCGAGGCCAGCCCTTCGCAGCCGCAACTTAAGTGCGGTAAGTGCAATGCCTGCACTTGGACGCAATCGCGAAGAGCCTCGCACACCCGGGACACTTGTTTCCCGGACAGATTCATGTCGAGGACCAGCCGGGCCAGGTGAACTGAAGCGTGACTCAGACCACGACACAGGGCGTTCACCACGCACTCCAATCTGAAATCAAGCGTGATAGTTTGAGCGTTAGAGAGAAACGTGTAAAGGGTATTCACAGAGATTATATAAATAACGAAGAATTCACATGCATAACGCATAACGGCACGATAATTTCGAGAGAGTAGAAATTTTGAAACGGACAAATTTTCAACAAAATTCCTTGCAGGCGTTTAATTTTCCTCCGCGTACCGTTACATCCGAAGCAGTATATGCTATATGTATTCGCGTATGCATAAATAACATATATTTATGTAAAGTGGGCTCGTTGTCTAGCCGCTGTTGTTTTATAGAGCTTGCAGCTCCCGACGCATTCAATGTATTCCAGGGAGAGTTGCAAATGAGGGACTAAATTTTCTTATACAGAGTAAACGAGATGCTTGGCGCAGTTGGAATTTGCGCATCGTTGAATCAGCCGAGAATTTCATCTCGATCGGAAGAGACTTGTTTTCCTTCATGAATTATATATTTTTCACATATCCAAAATGATGAATTTGAACAAAAATTCTCCCAGTAGATACCGTAAGGAAACTGTCACTCGGGTAAACAACGAGGGTTTTGATTGACGGACGTGCTAAGGTTAAACCTGAAAAATTACTGGCATTCTCATTTTCAAAATTGTACCGCACAAGGTACGTTCACCTTCGTAATGTATTTTGACACAGACGTCCGTTACCTTCATGAAGAAATATACACAAGACATTTATCCAAAGGCGTCCCAACTTAGCTCGACAAAATAACTAGAATCGTTGGATCACGTCCAAAGTCCAATTCTATTTTACCTTCACTTCGTACATTCGTACATGCATAAGGACGCGTCAACTGTCAGTTTCCATCGAACCACTCGTTTCCTCATATTTTCACGCGTGACGCTCGACTCTTATAATTCGAATTTTTTAATCTTGCCAATTAGAAACGCGACAGTGGTACAACAAATTTCACAGCATAATTTTCAGATCGAACTCTGTATTTCTTAGCTTGAAATTTGCTTTACCTTAATAATTCTTGTTGGATAAAATACGTGGGAAGCTCTGCAGTTGTGAAAAAAGTAAACCCACGGAAATACGGACGGGAAGTCAGTTTACCGAAGCGCGAGCTCTTGCGCGAACATAGTGCCTTTCTTAATTTTGCTGTTTCCCGTCTGGCAACATGAGGATGGGTCTTGTCAGTGCGGCTGGCATTAAATAGTCTCTTTTCCCGAGGTGGTACCGGAACGTCTAATATAATGGACACGTTCCTCTATTCTTGTGCAGCATATTCCCGAGTGCCTGTATTCCGCGTCAAGCCCAACCAACAGGAACAACCCCTGGAGTCTCTTGCAGCCTCTGCTCATTGTTATGTTCTTCTCGGTGAAGGGAGGACACCTGGTTGGGGAGGCGTGAATCGTGCTGGGAATATTAAGCCTTCCTTTTTCTGCTCTCGTGTTCCTAGTTTTCTAGACGAATTTAACGCCGTCGGAAAAGCGTCATAACACGACGCTAACGTAGAGGCGTGCGCGAGGTTGAGTTTTTCCTGTGTTTCGTGAAATTAAGAAATTTCGCGTATCGTGCTGTCGCGGTGACGAGTCGACGGTGGGCAAGTTTTTTTTCCTTCATGGAAGAAAAAGGGAAAGAGTAATAGACTATGATTCTTTGCTGTAAAAAATATAACGTTGGTAGGATTCACTCCTTTTTTCCGATACGAATAGCGTAATTCCCCGTTTGTGACGTGTGGTTCTGCATTGGTTGCCTCTCTGCTTCTTTTTTCTCTCGTTTCAATCCCTGGATGCTGTAGTTCGCTTGCCTTCAAATGCAGGTAAAACGCTTCGTGCGGCTTCGTTGCTGCTAAATCATTGACGATTCCCCAGCCGACACCTATCGATAAATAAATTTCTGTCTAGCGCACAACACGAGTTTTGTAGATTCGAATCACGCGGTTACACGTGAGATACGTAGAGAGTCAGGCTGGGAGAGCGGGAAATTCAAATGGACAACGAAGAGGTAGATTCGGAGGTGGAATGGCGTATGCGCGAAGAACGAGAGGCCGTGTCTATTCGTATTTATAATACGAAGATAACCCATCGAAATTCAAAGTTCCTCCCGAGATTCCTCGAGAGCGGAGACTTCCCGTAAAGCAAACATGCTTTTCTCCTCCACTTTACTGCACAGGACGCCGGATAAACGTAGCCCTGGGAAATTCAGTCCCGCCTCTACCGAAGAGCCGTGAAACTTTTTAATTTACTTGCCGTCCCAAGCGAAAGCAGCAGCCACCCTCTGGCCACTTTTCCACGGCATTTCTTACCTAGACTTTTCAGGGATACCAACCGAAGGATCCCTTCAATTTTATTCCCTATATATTCGCGCACCCTTCGCACGGCCTACAGCGGGATGCGAGCTGGGATTGTCAAACTTCTTTAAAACCTCGACGATTTTCTACGTCGATAAACACGTGGCGTTTCCTTCCAGTCGCAACGTGGGTAATGATGGGAGGTTCGAATAAATTTTACGCTCCTTGTTATTCCAGTCGTTCGCGTGTCTTAGCAGACGGAACGCTCCTGTTCTCTGTTCCCTTTTTTCTTATTCTTTCCTCCTTTGTATTCTTCGTCCTTTAATCGTTTGACTATAAAGGTAGACATTTTTTTTTTTTTTTTTTGAAAAATCAATGTTTACTTCAAAGGACTGAGAATCAGTGCGTGGGTGCCGAAAGATAGGTATTCTTGTCTCTTAAAAAATTTTCCTTAGTCCTGGGGGCAGTCTCGTTCCGTTATTTTTTGTATTAGCTTCATATTTATCTATAATAAAAGTACGTATCGCAGATCGATTTACGCATTGAAAAGTCGAGCAATACCGTGCGACCTGAATACAGTAAGTTTACGGTCAACCGTCCTATTGACGGGTTAATCTGGAACGTATGAAATCGTTTCCTAGACAATGGATCTTATGAATAAAAACGAAACATATTTTTCTGGCAGACGGTACGGAGAAAGGCATTTGCCCAGAAACAAAAGGCTACGGCGGTGGAATATTCTTTGTGTTTCTGTGAATAAGGTTTCACCTCCATTCTTTTCTTCCTCATTTCTTTCATTACTTTTTTCATTCCTTTCTCCGGCGATTCTTCATTGGAGTTTTCAGGGAGCCTCGTGCTATTTTCTGGGCAATTCGATGTGTGTATTTGTGCTGGTTAAGATACACGTGTCCTTTGTTTATATGACGCTGGCCTTTTTTATTGGAGCGCCAATGGCCAGAAAAGTCCAACTGATGATTTAGTCGTTTCGGTTGGTATTAGAAAGGAATTTTGAGACATTCGTTGACAATTGCGGCAGTGGTATGAATTGTAAATTGCACACGGGTTTAGAATCTGCGATGATAAAAAAGAAAAGTACATTTTATCCATCGTGTTTCTATAGATCCGTAATGAAGAGATATGTATGTACGATGATATCGTATAAATGAAGAATGTAAAATATGGAACGGCAGGTTTTACCGATAAATTTGTATTCGTTCACGTCGAATGGTTTGACACATTGAGGTATGACGTATGTCAGTCGCTTGAGTGCCGGAAGCCATGGGAAATTAATAATGGAATACGGGGAAAAAAATGATGGAACAAAATTTTTTCTTAAATTCAATTTTAACACCAAAAATACCGACAATTATTTATAAACGTATTTTTGGCTTTAAAACGGTCAAACGACCGGTCGATGATAATTTTAATGTTAAATCGGTATGACATATACTATTACAGAATGTATATAGGGCGTTTCAAAATACTCGCAAGTTTTATGTACTGAGATTACTTTTGGTACGTAGAGACTCGGGCTAAAATGCATATTTTTAAATGTAGGACAGTTTGGATGTACGAGGGCAGCGTGATATTGCGTGTGCACGTGGAAATGCAATGGGTACAAATCCAATTGCAGAGAGAAAATTTATGGTAGATACTTTATGGTAAATTGTGGCGTGCGAGTCGTATAAAACTAAAGTGGTGAAATAAATTGGAACTCACCCATCGTGGGCGGATTCCTCCAGACACGTGATGACCAGTTCGAAGTCGTTCAGTTTCTTCTTTCCAAGGACACTCTTAAGATGTCCAGCCAATCTCTGTGCCTCTTCGGTGGAAGACTCCTGTCCCAGGAGCGACGTGATCCTGACTAATTTCACGCTCTCGTTTCCAGCTAGAGCCTCAAAGAAGTCATCCAAGTATCTTGGGTCGGATCCTCTCTCGATTTGGAAAACAAGCTCGAGTGCTTCCAGGGTGCACGCCGGTGACTTTAGAATTCTTGCCCATCCTTCGAGCTCCAAGGGAACCGTGTGTACCAGGGGAGACGGTGGCCTCTCGTTGGGCGCAGGACCAAATCCAGGACCAGCCCCGACAAGCCTACAGACTGCAGAAATATTGCCGTCCGACGCACCAGCTGCTTTCAGGAGAGAAAACACTGCCCGTGGTGGGACTTCGAGGGGACACAACTGGTTCAGAATAAGGTGGGTCTTGGGTCCTAGCAGACCTGCCAGATGGCTGATGATGCCTGCTGGAAGACCCTCCAGTTCCCGTCTCAATATGTTGGCATACTGAGCTACGGAGGTGAGGTAGTACGCGGCCAGGAACTCAGCGACAGCCATATGAATGGGAGTGTACAGATCAGGTTTTCGTCTTTGGCCGAAAGTGAGTCCTCGCGTGAGGAAGCCCAGCCTGGTAACCTCGATTCCGCCCCCGCGAGCTCTTAACTCGGCCTCCGTATAGCAGCAGCGACCTTCCCTCAGCGCAGCCAAGGAGAGCTTCCCGAAGTCCTCGAGTCTCTTCCTACAGTGGCCTGGAATTTCCTCGTTATACGGGACGGGCGGGTCGAGGCTTCTCTTGACGATGCACTTAACAGCAGCTTGCACCAGGGCGCTGGTCTCCGTAGGTAAGCTGCCCGAGTCCTGATAGAGGGAGCAAAGCATGATCCATCCCAGTGGATGTTGTCCCAGCTGCTTAACAGCCTGTGGCTGCACGTTAAGGGCCTCCAGGAACTCGCAGGCACGTTCAGCGACGTCGTTGTGAATGAAGTAGGCCACGCAGAGTCTCTCTACGTGGGGCCACTCGAGACCAGCCAGGTGGATCCTCCTCTGGACCAGGGGCGAAAGGGTCGGAGAATTATTTGGCGAGCAGGTGACTAGAATCCTCGCATCCGGGAAGAGTCTACCCTCGAGAAGATCGACGGCATCCCCGAGAGAAGCTCTTCCGCCTACGCACTCGTCGTAGCCATCGAGAACGAAGAGCACCCGGTCCTCTATGAGATGAAGAGTTCTCCATACTTGAGCCACAGCATCCCCGAGAGCAGCCGTTCTCGGGAACAGCTCCCTGGCCAGGTAGTTCAGCAGAGGACTACCCCTGAGTTCTCGAAGTGGCACGATGAACGCCAGAGCTGGTCCATCACCCTGAGTGGCCCATTGATGTAGAAGTCTCAGGCAAAGAGTCGTCCTTCCGCTACCTGGACCGCCTTCCACAGCGACGCGTCGCGGCGCCTCGGCGATGGTGCCGTCGCTCAACTGCAAAAGTAAATAAATCTTTATATTCATCCGCCTCGACTGTCAATTACAGAAAGTCTGGACATTTTGACTTGTCGGGAGGTGCTCGTCCTGCCACCCTCGAAGTGTCTTGTCAAGGACCTCAACCTTCCTGACCGAGCTCGGTTCTTCCTACACCGACTTCCGGGGAAGTTCCTACGCCGACCCGCCAACTAATCTCAAAGTTAAGACAGTCGCTTAATCCGCCACCGGAGAAGGGATTCCTATACATTTCGCGGAAGCTGTGCACTGTTTTAGCGAAACTGAATTCACACGTTTGCCTCGCTCGTTACGCACGATGCTGGAAAATCGTAAATTTCCAAAATCCGAGCGTAATCCATTCGGCGCATTCTCACCGAAGAATACACACCACTAACAGCCGTCCTCCGGGACTGTGATTAATTCAAATACGGCGGCTACCTAGCGAATTATTAATTTGGCAAACTCTCCACCGCGAAGAATTCATTATCCAGATTCTCATGGCACGAGTACATAATGAATCTAACCTAACCTAGAAATATCCGTTTCGTATGAGCATAACCCGCTTCAAGATACAATAACAATTGTCAATACATAATATCATTACGAATACCGATTGCTCCAAATTACAAATTCCAAAGATTCCTACCAATGAGAATCTGTACATTAAATTCCAATCGTATAGCTAAACCTATAATCGACGTAAATCGCTGTAAATTATATTATCCCACAATGTCCAATAGAACCCTTGAGAGTCTCTTCCACAGCTACTGGTCTCCACGTCTTTCCCACTAAACGTCCTGAGGCCTATATTCAACGTACGCGACGTCGCCAGGTTGCATTTCAAAAATAAGCCAAACCGATGAATCACGTCGATATCAATGTCGTTACATGAGGATTCGAGAATCTACTAGGACAATATTGTACCCAAAAGCGAAATGACAAGATCAGCCAATTTGTTCATCCATCCTTAGTTTACTTCTTGGCTAACGTAAGAACCCAGCCACGAGTCTATCTCGCCTGCCGCCTGCCGCCTGTGCCAATTCCAATGGATGTCGCAGCGATAGCGATACAGTAAAGGCGCTCCCAAGGAAAGATATCCGCGACAGTGGTTTCACGTTCACAGATATCGCTCCGAAGAGGGTTCAAGCATCCAGGGAGAAACTCATGGCGCGGATCATTACCCGTTCACATGTAGAACGCTCGATTGGCTAAGGAACGTGCGTGTACCTGAGTAGCGTATTCCTAATGTTGAATATACACATGGGTATCACTATATATATCTGTACCTATCCATATAGGATATATCTGATATCGATAACATAACATTCATATAGATACCAATACGATTTCGTTATAAATTTTTTTATTTTTACGATTCTCTGTCAATCTTATACCAAACTTTCATTCGTATCTTCGAATCCGGTTGAAAATCCTGCAATCCTTCTGGTGACGCGACCCACATTTTTCGCCATGCACAATTCCCAGCGACGTGGCGCATTGTCCGCATTTCACGCGACGCAATCGTCGCCGTTGCATTCCGTCGTACGCGAAGCGAAGATAACGTTGAGATATTTTAAATTAAGAAAGATATCAACGGTATAGTCATACACCGGGGAATTCTGATTTCGAAGGGGGTCAGACATTTTATTTTTCAAATTCCACCAAATTTTTCGACCCAGCTCCGTTTAGCGCTCACGAACCTGCACCATCCCTCGTTTAAGCAGCAAAGTCGAAAATTGTTTCGTTAAGTATTTACGCGATAATTTCGTGACTGTATTAACGTAGCGTTTTCGCTTTGTGTACCTACAGGGCTCGGTATGAGCGGTATGAGCGGTATGAGCGGTTTTCGTGCAAATATTTGCCCGAAAGACAATGGACCACCTGAAAAGTAGGAGATTGGGTAATCAGTGTATGTCGATATAATACTGATGGAACAACCGGGCTATAAGAATACATCAAGTATTATTTCTTGCTAGCATTAAGGCCGATACACATAGGATACGGTAACCGGTAGCTGACCAAAATTTGTTTAAGTTAGATGTCTTAGATAAGTTAGAAATCTTCGGCAACAATGTTGGTACCCAAGGGTTATCCACTGAATAAGGATAACCAAGAGACTTCCGGAAAGCCAGTTGGCGAGGATGAAACAAACGAACGACATGGCGCGGTAGTCGCTACATACGTATCCACTTTAGTGACTTCTTGGATAGCAGGGGTGAAGCTTGTTTCGCTTTAATGGTACCCGAGACGTCGATTTTACGGAAGACGTCGCGGACGTCGGGACGCCTCGTGGAAATTATATTCTGAGAATCTTCTCGCGAGTGAGGTGGTACGGTTCGTGCGTTGATCAAAGAGAAGAAAAAAAAAAAAAAATTCAAGAGGGTTCTTTTCTTTTTCTACCCCTTGACTTTCTCTTCTACAAGAAAGCAAGTACCGGCGTGTGTGAAAGGTTATCTCTCATTACGAGGGACCGTTGAAGCCGTCTGACCTTTAGCTACGACCTACAGTAATCTTGAATTGAACCGAACCGCTAAGGGTCTATAGGTTTTCCCTTTTTTTACCGAAGAAAATCAATCGGGCGCAGATTCAAATTTATTTGCCACCCTTTGTATCTCTCGTGCGTAAATACAATATACACCGTTATTTATTTACGGCATAAAAATATAATGTCTGTATACCTATAGCGTGCACCTTTGTTCCAGTATCGAGCGTTCAGCTGACTCTAGAGAAACTGTTGAAACAGCAGTAGCATTAACGGTAGCAATAGAAGGCAGCGACGCCGACAGTAGCGGTGTACTATATCGCGTGCATATTCGCGTCGAGGAGAAATTTGCAAGTTGCGCAATTATATAGTCGATATCATGCAAATTTATAGCTCGCAAATCATCTTCTGGTTCTCTCTTATTCATAAGGTTCACGTTGGTACCCCATTTAGATAGCCCGTTGCAAAAGCCCAGGGAATTACGGGGGTATCTGCGATATGCATGCTGGCGACCCTCACGCGATATTGTATCGTAGATATTCTAGGGACTTTTTTGTCTCTAGATCTGGTAACATTTTTTATTATCACTTTTTCCTGCCATTTCTCACGCGCGCAACGGTCACGACGTTACGACGCTAGGATTGGCGAGGCGGGGCCAGGTGGCCCAAGTGCTCTTCCGGTTTTACGAGGTCCTTCCGGGGTGGCGGTTTACGCACCGGGAGGTTACTGATTTTATACTGACTCTGACGGGAGCGAAGATTTGCTCTGGTCTGATATTCTCGAGAAGATGTTCCTGCTCGCTCTTGTGCACCAGCTGCAGGTGGGGCTGAAAGTGTGCTGGACACAGGGTGCCAAGGGGTAGAGGCAGTGCCCATTGGGGCAAGTGGGGTGGATCCCTGGTACCGAGTTCCCTGTAGAAGGTCTTCAGGAATCTGTATAGAAAAAAAAAAAGAAAAAGAAATATTGACGACTGAGTTATCTCGGAGTTTATGGACGAATGGAAAGACGTATGGAGCAGGGTATGGACGATTTGAAAAATGACTCGTAGAATCTAAATATCCGGACGTATCTGAAGGTCTTAAGATTCGCCACGGGTTACGAAGGAATCCTGGCGTCTGCCATGGGAATATTGCGAAATGGGGCTGAAGCACGTTGAAAATAGTAGCTACCCAACGGAGACTACCTTTCCGATACGCGTAATGGAAAGTCGTAAAAATGAAAACGCGTTAAGTGATAACCTGAACGAGATACGAGGCTGGGGTATAAAATAGTGAAAATGTACAAGAAACATCCCCTGAAATTTATAACTATCCAATGATTTAGAACGACCCTCCGCGAGCTGAGCTTTAACTCCGGCGCCGCATTCGATTGCATCGGCATTTACGTGAGAGCAGAGAAATCCAGGGGATTCCGTATAAAGTCGTTTCGATCTTTACAAAGAACGAGAGAGGGAGTTTTAAGCGAGCGGATCGTAATAATGAAGGTTGGACAGGGACTTTTTTTTTCGATGACGCGATCTTCAGCTTCGTGTGCCTCGAGGAACAAGATCCACAGGATCCCCTTTGAGCAGGAAGAAAATTTTTCAAAAAATGCCCGAAAGGATAATGGCTCGTTACAAGCTCAAAATTTGATCTCCCTATATCGATCTTGGACCAGAACGTTCCGTCGGGTGCACGATATAAACAGGTACCACCCCTAAAGCGGGGTTTATGTTTCGGTATATTACGGGAAGGTGAAAGTCCTGGGACAATAGCAGGAGTTAATGGTCCAAGTTTTGCATGAGACTCACCTTAAAAGTCGCCCTAGGGGATCCCGTTCAGGGGAGGGTGGTCCTCCGAGAGCATTTCCGACGCCAAGCCGTCGCGAAGACGCTCTGGCGCTGGATATATAGGCTGCCGGTGCCGGGGGTGGACTGCAGGGTGGACAACAAACGGGACTGCTGCCCCCGGGTGTCGACAACGTGTAGCTCCTCTCCAACTCCTGGAACAGTCAAGCGACACGTAGACGTTACTATGTGTATATATACATTTATAGGGTAGAAGGACACGTGTGAACATGGTGCATTCTTCGGTCAGGGTATTCGACTTCCTGAAGCGTGAAGAGCCAATAGGAGATGAGGATAAAGAATGGGGACATTTCCGGCGGAAACGAGCATGGAGAACGAGTGAGAGTGGATGGTACTTTTACATCGAAATACGAGCCTCGGGAGTGACTGGCAGGCACTTGAAGGAGGGTCGGTTATGGGGTGTACGGGGTTGGATGGGTTGGCCGAGGACGATTTCAGGAACGACGGCTCTCAATCAGGACACTTTTCACCCTGCGCGGCGGTGTGACCGCGAACCACAGATTGATTAAATAGTAGACAGGCAACCCTCTCCTTCGATTCTCTTGGCACGGGCATCCAGTGTTCCTCGTGCTACCCTTGACTCGGAGAGCTCTACCAAAACGTTCGGAGCCCCGCGCTTAGTCCCTTCCTGCGCTTGAGGAATTGCTGGACTTAGGGGCCAGTTGCTCTTTCGGAGCCGTGCCACTTATCAAAATTAGTCAGGATAACAAACGGTCCTGCCATCTCCGAGGTTAGTCCTTCTTCCCTCAGCTTCTTCAAAATTACACTGAGAAACGTTTGACAAGGGTCGCTTTTAAAGTCTCACGCTTCTCGTGCGTTGCACCGCGGAGATACTGCCGATAGTACATAAATTTCACGACAGGGGCGCTGCCACGTAATTTTAGCCATAGAAAACTTGACGAATAGAGGGGACACTGGCTTCTCTGTTTAATGCGTCTGTTACATCGTATTGTTTTTTTTTAACGTATATGCATGTATGTACACATAGGTATTCCAGGTTGGAACACAATTTCGTTTTAGCGTTTCCTTCTGGTATAGGGGAAAATAATTAAATACCAGAAAACAGCCGCAGCTGGGAAAGCAGGATACTCGTCTACGGTATAGATATAGCGATGCGAAGGGGGAAAGAAGAGAATCGAAAGGGGCGTAAAAGGCAGTCTAGAGTCGCGCGTTGCCCAACAACGGGATTCACGAAAGAGAAAGAGAGAGAGAGAGAGAAAGGACGAGGTGAAATGAATGGACGAGCCCCGAGGCTCAGGAACGTCAGAGTAAAAAGGATTAACTGTTTTGTTTCGGTCCCCGAATTCGCTTGCGTTGAATTGCAGATGATTGGGGGGCGTCGAGCGGGGACTCGGTCTGAAACGGAGGGCGCCACAAGCAGGTATTAAAGTATCAAGTAATTAAAAGGTTTCGAGTAATTATCAGGGGCGGCGCACAGTGCGAGAACATTTAAGGGGCCAAATGAAATGTAAATCGCTTCGCGAATTGTACTGGCTGGTCGAAGGTTTCGCACCCGACGACATCGACGCTTCGCTTTAGGCTGTTTTGCATGGAGCATCCCATGGGAATGGGTCAGGTAACGGTAGAGACGGAGGGAGGCAGGGAGAGAAAGTGAAAATCGTAGATTGAAGCTTTCGATGAATAATTGAAAACAGCCCTAAATTTTCAATGAAATTCGAGGAATCTCAGGCAATTATTACCTTAAGCCAGGATCAGTACAGGGAATTTAAAAGATTCTCTTGAAACGGGACAAAGAGCTTGGATTGCAAATCTGCATAAGCACGGTATCGCACATGAATATAAGCCCTGAGCATCTTCCTTTGATATTATAAGAAGCTTAAGAAGGAAAATGAAAAAAAAAGCACAACATTAGGTAAATTTATTTTTCCGAAATTTGCATCCTATCGTTCATAAACCTGAACCATAAATGGTCGTACACGCAAATCAACAGCGGTGGATAACGGGAGCGCGATAAATTCGCCGACCGATATTCGAAAAGAAGTTCAGCGACGACTCTCGAGATGGATTTTATTAAAGTTGTAACGCGCGAAACTTAATTTAATCCTGATCCAATTAAGCCGGCTAACGTTAAGCCGCTCCGCAGGTGATGCCTGCAGTTAACGTGCCGGCGCAGAGCAGTTAACCACTGCGTAAACTGGAAATTACCTCCGCATCCAATAAATATGGGATTAGCCAATAAATCGGACGGAAAACGACAGAGCATCCCTCACTCACGTGTATATATATATTTCCAGACGGATATAGAATTATGTGAACGGGCCTTTTGGATAGTCGTAATTATTTTACCAGCTTGTTCCACCTTACAGCCATAATTTCCCATGTGTTCCAGTAGTCGGCACACGCTTCCAGCATCCGTAGAGAGACGCACGGAAGCACAATACCCCCCCCACCGAACGAACAAGACTTCGGGGAATAATTTTACAGGTATAAAGATGTACTACTCGATGCGTCGTGGCCGCGTCGGGACGCATCGTGCCTTAAAACATTAACCCGACGCCGCGGCGAACCTGAAAGAAAGAGCATTTTTCAACGTCGAGGAAATAAATGGTTTGCGAAATAGGAATGGCTGCGCTGTATCTAGCCAGGTATAACCTCAAAAGGGCCAAAGCAGCAGCGACCCCTGTTGCCTTCTTCCTCGAGCCTCCCTCGGTTCGCTCTTTTCCTCCAGGTTACATTTATCTTGAAACACCTTCGGTACCCTGTTGGGAGTTGCGTGCTGGAGGCTGCGCCTTGGACCATTCTTTATCGGCCTCGCGTCCTCCTCGCCCGTGTAACGTGTTGACGGCTTTTCTTAGGGGCTGGTTAGTTGTTCGCTTTGTTTACTGCGCAATGGAGCCACCCTTACGTTGGCAACCCTTCGCACTAGTCGACGGAGATCTTCATTCAATTCCTAACCTGCTGAAGTAGAACGTGTTTTCGCATTTGATCGGTTCGATGGACTTTTCGACTGTTTACAATGACAGCCCCCGTTTCTTGTTTCTCTTTCTGACTGGCTTTAAACGAGGAAAGTTTAAGAAAAAAAATTACCATATTTTTCTACGTTCTTAAGAAAATTCTTAAGTGCTTTTTTGTACCGTTATCTTTTTTATTTTAATTATATATTATACCAATTACGTAATGGACTGGTCGTCGAGCCATAAATGGGCCACTTCGTGTTAGCCTTACCGCACGATGCACTTTTCTGCACTCCTTGAATTTACTTTTTGATATAATTCACTTCCGGTACTGGCTTTTAATTATCGTGCCTACCTTTTGGCCCACTGCGAGTAACAGGGTCGGGAAGATAGATGGTACTGGTGGAATAAAATTTGTGTAAGGAATATGTACGAGCTAGAGAGGATCGTCGTTTCTATATTCAAGGGATGAAGCGTAAGAAGAAAAAAGGACGACGTTGCTACGTAGAGAGAAGAAAAAAATCGTACTTCGCCAACTTGAAAAACAAAATCTTATTTCATGGGTTCATTCGAATATTATACGTGTAGAATATTATACGTGTATACGAAGAAGTGACTCTTACCCGTTTTATCAAGAAAAAAAAAAAAAAAAAAAAAAAAATTACGAATCAGGTAAAGAAAAGCCAAAAAAAGGAGAATCGGTACCTGTTAGCGAAATGAATGAGAAATTTTCATTAATTGGCAAGAATATTGGAGGTTCGCGCTTTTGATATAAACTCGGGTAATTAACCAATATGAATCCTTTACACCTCTTTTACCATTCACACTTTCAGCAATTTTTTTATCAAAAAGCAATTACGCGGGTACTTACAAGAAATTGAATTTTACTAAATAAACACATTTTCAAATACACTATAATTATTTAAAAAATAGTTCATTGGAATAGATCGGAATCCCAGGAATTAATTACGCTTCTCTTGTTATCGGAATAAACGGTCCATAGCTTATCAGCAAACTACCCTCTCAATACGCATACGCATATTCCTGTAGAAGGAACGATAATTCTCCTTAAGAATATTTATAACAATAACAATCCTAGCATATTAATCGTATACCTCCCTTTAAATTTTTTCTAAGGGCTCGTTTCACCCTATACCATCCGAGGTCTCTTCGATCCCATCGTTTCTATCCAATCGACCACTGCAACACGATAGCCACGAGAATAATCGCCCTAAATTGTCGCGCCACCTAAATGCGTATCTACTAGAACCTTCTAGAACGTCGTTCAGTCGCCCTTTCTATTTCTCTGTCTTCTGCCATCCAGGTCGATTGAAACGTGTCCGAGGAGCTTACGTTACGCATCAAAGAGCCCAGCAATTGGCAAAGGAGGAGCAGGTGCTTGAATATCGTGTTGCTATCGGAGTGACCGGACGAGCAAAGAGGGTAGGGGGGAGGAGGAGGGGGGTTGCTGAGCTTTCAGCTGTTCTGCCAGCTTTGACTTTTGGTGTTTGCTAAACGTTTAAGCCTCAAGCCGCACTCGCACTCCTCGACTCGGCTATCCCGACTTGCAAGGGTAGTCACTTTTAAATATTCATGAACAACCCCTCGGTACGTATCAATGCTTTGGGTTCTCTTTGATACTTAAATGTATCTTTAACCCGGGAAGGTTCGTGGGATTTTTATCCCCATTAAAAACTCACCGAGTTCGGGTTATCTGTCAGACACCCCACGTGCTTTTACCCGGGTTAAACTTTCCCGCCCTTTTTTTTAAACGTCATCGCCCTGAACATAGGCGATAACAATTACTAATGCTTTCGCATAGAATTTCTGTCTAATTTAATATTGTCGATATAGCCGGAGGGTTGCGAATGCTTCTCGTTGAATTATATAATACGATCCTTTATTATGATCCGTATCGTTCACGACGCTGGGCGCCGGTTCAACGTCGTAATGCTGGGGCTCCGTTCTGGGTTCTCTAACAGTCGATTCGCGGCCGTTGAGACTTTCCAGAAGGACGAGAAAACAGCTGACGTCTGATACGAGAGAAGCTGCTATGGTAAATGGCGAAGCTTCTTCTTTTTTTCCACGGCCAAGAGAGCTCGAGTGTCGTCGGGGCTGCAAGTGCGCCTTCTGAGTGAGTCAAGGGGACGACTGAGCGGTCAGGGGTGGCCAGGGACGTAGCTAGGGGAACTCTGGGTGGGGCGAGTTGGTTGGGGAGAAAGAAAAATTGAAGTATTTTCAGAGAGCGACAATGACGGAAAACTGAACGAGACTGAGAAGGATGACTGGAGTGAAGATAATATTAATGCACTTCATGCTCGAAGATAATTTTTATTAAAAAGACGTGTTAATTTTTTGTGGAATATTCGTATCCTTATTCTATAACGAAGCTACGGCGATATTATTTTAAACTTTTGTAACGGTGTTGCGATCGAAGTGCCGATTGTTTAACGTTAAAATTATCCCTGTGTAAATTTTCCTCGATTCAACGAATTTGAAGACAAATTTTAATTAAGCGATGACTCAAGAACTTTGATATCTCTCGTTATCTGATACTTCGATATATATTTTTTTTAACTTTACGAGTCATTTTTTCTGCATTTATCCACCGTGCTTTCCGACGAACGTTGAAAAAAGAAAATAACATATTACACTGTATATCTATACAGTTGGGTAATTTGTCTTGCCTCAATATATATATAATACATATATAAATTTGTATATATAAATTTGTGGCAACATCTTGTGGAATCTTCATAATTTATTCAAGCATCACGCTCCATCGAAAATATATGTAGAATCCTTGGAAAGACATTTTCTACGGTCGGACTATATATATATATATATTACATAGACATAATATGCAATAATACTATAGTATCTCGTATATCTGATATACAATTGCCTTATGAAAAAGAAAAAGGTAATTCTATACTGTCGCTTTAAGTAGTGTCAAATTGATAAAGAGTGGCGCCACTATCGATTTTTCCCAAGACCCAAGTTTCGCCTTCGCGCTGCTCGTTTTTCTTGGTTATTGTCGACCGATGCAAAAGGCCTCGATTTTTCATTATATCTAAGTATTGGCTCCTACGAGTTGCGCAACGACGTCTTTGCAGCATCCTTACGTCGGAGTTGCCTCCGTTGCGAAAAGTGCCGATATTACTGGCGCGGTTTCTGAAGCCGCAGTAATACCAATCCCGTCTATTTACTTGTATGTATATAAGTGTACGTCTATATATATATATATATTTATAGAGCGTAACTTGGCTTTCCTATCGAAACTGTAGACAAGCATTCACGGCCGCGTTTCTTTCCTTTCCTATTGATATAAGCCGCGAGTACTTTAACCCCTTGGCTTACGACAACCTTATCTTTTGATATCAGAGAGAGAGCCGTTCGCTTTTATTTCGTATATAATATATATGTATTTTGTCTGAAAGCAATACCTGTTTAAAGATATAGAGGGAGCAGTGTATAAAGGATAAGGAGAAAAAGTAAATTTACTGGTCGAGCGGGAACAAAGCGTGTCAAGTTCAGGCGTTCCAATGGCAGAGCGTGTAGAAGTCTCGGTATGGGAATAAAGGAGCGGAAGTTCGGTAGCAGGAGAATTCGGAAGATTCGCGTTGAACGTTGGCGGTATTACTGTGTGGCGTGAACGATGCGAAAAGAACGTTCGTGCATTTACTTGACAAGTTCCCGCGAATCTTTATGATTTACGCGAAGGAACTTGGAAAAGTTTCCTGGGGATTCTCGAAATTTCATATTGACAGAATTGTTTGTCTCTGTCGATCGTCCCGTAGAAGCACGTCGCCCGTGAAGCTGGGTTAACGCGTGCTCGGCGGCTTTCCAGGATCAATCACAAGTAAAATTTTTAATAAATCTTCGATAAATAACAAAGGTTTGGTATATCGAGCCGGCATCTTGGGATTTTATCCGACAATTATTACATCAGCGTTAAGCTCGAAAAAAGATGAATAAAGTGAATAGGTAATATTAGAAAAAATAAAATTTTGAAAAATATACAAAAATTTTGGCAGATCTCTGTAATTACACAATGTACTTGGTTACGTGATTTAAATTTTGATAAAACGTAATCCTGAAGGAAGAAAATTTCTGGTATTAGGCACGTTGGATGCCGATACACTGGTAAATTGTTGGATTAAGAAATCTAGGGATGCTGTATGGACCAGATCGAGGAGCTTTTCGAAAATTGCTTGTTCGCAAAAATCTCATTTGCAGCTTAAAGTGGGTCCGGAAGGTTTCGAAAAAAATGTATCATTTGCGTCTAGCCCCTTGATAACGGATCTGGTCCAGCCGACAGATTTCATTTAAGATAAAACTTTCGAGCGATCTCCGACTGTTTCCCCGAGAACGTAACTTTCGATTACCGAGTGCTCTTCTCGCCCAGGGCTTCTTCAGAAGTTGACTGACGTAAAGAGCTTACCGAATTTCCATCGCCCGCACCTTCGAAGTATTATTAAAATCTGTCGGAACAGAACCCTTTAAAAATTCAGTTGGTTCGCGCCCACCCTTCAACGTATTTCCTTGAGGCCTACCGCGCCGGCTGGAGATTACCAATACCTACCTGTACGTACGTAACACAAGCCACAAGGGATGCCCAATAACACGTACCACGCACCGACAACCCTCTATGCCCGTACACGAAATTTTAATCCGTCCGGGGCTGAAATTCGTAAATTTTCCATATAAGGGTTGCGATAGTGTCCGACGTAAATAGTAACTGTCGAGAGTAATATCTACGTCGAACAGAAATTGTTTTATGGCTGACAAGAACTACCGCTCTAAACCAAACGGCTTACGACCCTCCCCACTTACAAACGTCCCCCAAGGGGATCGTTATACTTTCATCCCTTGAAATTCGTCACGAATTACAACGGGGGACTAGCACGCGCGTCTAAGTGTCGCGACTTACGTCTTTCCCTGGGTAAACGCGAAAGGGGTTGGCCGGTTGGTTCGCAGGGGTGACTCGGGCCGTCGCGAAAATTAACAAAATAATTCACATGCCACCGTGTTAAAAGCACCCCTTCGTGTTACGGGGCTGCTCGGCCTGTAAGCGCTGATGTGATTTACGCTGGGTTCATAAGTTTTCCTACCCTCTCGCATGCCGCCGCAGCTAAGGCTCCAATAATTACAGCTGGATTAAAGCAATTTCATGCGTTGCCGCGTTTCCATGGCTGCTGCCAGGCTTAACGAGAAATATGCTCGGGGGGACGGGGGAAAGCGAGAAGGAAAGGAGAATTTCAGGATGGATGATTTACGAAATACGTTGCGCGGGACTTTTCCAAAATTATTTTCAAATTTACTTTTACGAAGGGTTGCACGTTCATGGGGTAGGTTAGGTTAGACCTTGTTCCATAGGGTGATGTTAAGGTTCGATCGATCGTTTCTAAGAATCTTATAATACTTTGTAATATGTGACGTGTAACATGTATCACGTGTCACAATGATAGATAGCGAAGTAAATTACGAATTTATGGTAGCATGTGTTATCAAATAACTAATTGATTGGATCGATTTGATTTATTCGATCAAAATTACAAATTTTGTTTTGAATGAAATTCATTTTTTTTTTTTTTCGAAGTTTCGGAATAAATATTGCCGGGCGGATTCGAATAAAAAAAGTGAATTTTGAGTTATTCATTTTTTAATATTTTTCAAAGTTGGACACTTTGAATCCGCTACGCTCGTTGAATCCGCTATGAAAAAATTTTTACGTAACGACAGAATCATGAATCACTTGAAAACAATAGTATCGATTGTTCGTTGAAAAATGTATAGATCGTCGAAATTCTGTATTGTTGCCCAATAACAATGACCATGACGTATGTTACGTATGTATAAGCAGATATGCAAATTTGTCAAAAAGAATTTAACGAAAGTTTATGACTACAAAGAGCAAAGATGACGTAACGTGGAATAAATGAGAAAACAAGAATATGTAAATTTCATTCATATACAAGCAACCCTATACATGATTATACAGTACAAAAGAACCAATCGGATCAGGTATCAGTCGCGTGACAGATTAAAAAAAAAAGCCCAAATTGCAAAATCCGACATTAAACTCTGGTAATTAAATTTTCAAATAGATGAAAGAAACGTAAAAAAAATTACCAAAATTCGTCCGTAGCATTATTAAAAAAAATTAAGTCCTATCGGATTTAATTAAGTTTTAAGAAATCGCATCCCACTTAATCAAAATCGTCGTCCTTGTCAATAACAACCACGATTATGACTATTAGCAAAAATCGTACGACTCGTTCCAGCCGGAAGGGAAGCTATAAAGATTTGCCCGGTTTCCGCAGACTTTCCTCCACTTATTCGTTCCGACGCAATTTTCCGCAAGACGACCTCCGGACGCGAGTCTGTATTTCACAAGCCTCGTCTCCTGCTGGACCATACGTCACGTAGCGAGACAGTAGAAAACCGCAAGTAACATTAGACGCGGATAAACACGCACTGGTTCTAGGTTAGGATACCAGAGTCTATATATCCACCCTCAGCCACGTATCAGTATAGTTAACCGCACTGGATACCGTTCCGTACATTTATACTAACAAGTATATATATATAACATAGGTACATGTGTTTCACGCTAGTTCGTAAACTCCCGGTATTAATTCAGCAGCGGGTAACGAGTAAGCTCGCTCATTAGCCAAATCGCTTTAATTACCAGAGAGCGTTCACGCATCAAGTTAGTATTTCACTAGCAGGATAGCTAAGTATGTCTACCGCGTGATGGACTAGCAAGAACAATTTATTTTTCACGGACCCACTAGGCCACGACAAGATTAACGTAGTTAACTTTTGACGCCTCGCGAAAAGTCAAAAACACTTTCGTACCTTGATCTTTGACGAGGGATCCGAAAATCTTCTGTTTTCTTCATCGCGTCTCACCCTGTCATCCCCATTGATTCTTAATGTCTTGGAGAGGCCATTGAAATTTGTATACGATAACAATTGACACATCTCACTGGTAAGGTCAGGCAGTTGATTTCTGCACTCGCCGCAGTAAAACTTTTGCTGCGGCATTTCACCAACTTTTTGTTTTAATCGAAATCACGTTGCACAATACATTTTGCACGGTAGAGATACACGGGATGCGAGCGAAAATTTATTCTCAGCTTTTTCGATCAGGATTCACGTTGTTCAATGTTCCTGGCTTCTCACTCACCCTGGCGCACTTATACTCTATATGCAGTCTCTTCGATCCGAGTCTGGAAAGTTTTACTTCACGGTTCTAATTGCCGAGAGCCACGGCCAACCTGTCGACTCGACGGGAGAATAATACTATGCGGTACGCAACAAAATGTGCGTTACGAGAGAGAAAAATAATTATAAATCGGTGCTTGAAAACGAGATGGAATAACGTCTAAGCTGAAGACTCCTGTATACCTATGGTACAGGACGTTAATATAAACTTTAAACTTTTAACTTTATATATATACGACATATATATATATTCGTCGAAAAATCACGTGACAAAGATTTGAGATTCCGCGAAGTTAAAAACTAACGTAACCTCGGCATTTTTCTAATGGTACGACATATCGTTATTTAAAAAAAAAATGTCCGTAAACACCGTCTTACTGGCATTAAGATAAGTCTGTTTTCAAAGGTATCTTAGACATATAAATTCTACATAGCCTCTCCTCTTTTCCAGTCTCTTAAGCTCCTTTCTGGTTTCTTGTATTTTTCTCTTAAATTTTTCCTCTTTTCTTTTCTTCCAGCTCTCCCGACTCAACACACCTCCAGGACTTTAAGCCACACAGCGCACTCGCATTACACTCGCACCGCGGAATGCATTTAACACGTTCTCCCACTCGTATCTCAACACTATTTTAAAGCATTTAGTCATCGCTACGTCGTGCACGTGGAAGCGTCAGGAGTGTCACACGATCGCGACTCACCGTGACAGTTTTTAAGAAGCGAGTGGGCGCGTTCACAATACGAGTAAATTGTAGGAATACACGCACCAATGCACGGGTCGGATCGTAGGCTCATCTTCGTAGAGACACCGACGCTCGAAACACTTCTAGGAAATTTTTCTTTATGAGTTTGTAGCGTCCTGTTCGAACTGTCGTTTACGTTACGGGAACTGCGACGCGTAGCTTTCGCGTGCTGCCGCCAGGAGGCGCCAGGAGGCACCAGGAGTCTAGACGGCAATGGTGGAAAATCCTACGGCGTATAACGGCAGGGAAAACGTTCGTTGCTGTACGCACGAGTCAAAGAGACTAACTGAGGAGTTTGGCCGAAGACTCGTATTGCGAGATCGCCGATTTACCACTCTCGCAAAGCGCGTCTGGTCGCGTTTCGAAAGTGTTTAAAAATAACCACGTGGACAGAGTACACCCGCATCAGACGTCCGACATATTGCTGGATCCAGAGTGCTTGGACACACGACGACGCGAGGACGTAATTGGCTTCGGAGTAATTTTGGGCGGAGAGGAGATTGACTGAGTGGAAAAAAGGAAAAAAAATTTATTGCAATTTTTTTAATACAATGAGGTATCGATCGACATTTTTTTTTTGTTGAATTAGCTGCAGATTCTTTTACGAACGAATGGACCAGTTGGATGGATGCCTGGCTGGGATGGATGAATCGATATTTTTTTTATCTATGACTGGTCTATTGGCTTATATAACGCGATACGATTTTACGTTTTAATTGTGCAGTGAATTTATTTTTCGAATTAGAGGGAGAATTCAGTGCTTTCGTAAATAAAATGTTTTTAACTATTTTTGTTTATTTATTTCGAAATTTCGATACACTTTTTCTATCCATCTACCTACCTAATATATCGCCATGCTCGAATATTGCTACAAGGATCGTTTGACTAATCGCAACGACGAATCGTGATTCAAAGGAAACGCATAGGGTGAGGGACAAACGATCGACAGGCTGAATATCGTGGATAACGAGCTGCCAAGTTCGTGTCTCGTTATCACCCAATGATAAAGCAATAACATCGTGCCTTCCTCGTTATTACTATTAAACCTGACGGGACGTTGAAGCAGCTAAGGATTTTGCATAAACATCCAGAACGACGCTAACGAACTGAGAAGCGACACTTTATGGTTAATTGAATTCGTCGGTAAGACTTCCACCTTAGGTAAAACAGAGAGAGAGATAGGAGAAACTAACATCCCTCCCTAATTCAGATCGTCCCATTCTCCACTAATGTATTAGATTAAAGTACCCTCTTACCAAGAGAAGCACATCTGCCGAGGCGGGAAATTTGAAACGCTCATTCAAAAAGAAGGAATAAATTAAGAAGTCTCAAACCCATTGCAAATTAAATCCACGAGGAATATCGTTCGCCCGACTAAAGCCACGTCTTCAGCACAGACCCCTCCCTTCTAAGAAAAAGCTAAAAAAAAAGCAAAAAAAACGCCTATTAAAAATATTCAAAGCTAATCTAAATCCATAGGACAGTAACAGGCATCAGGTATTATTACTTCTCCTTTCATGTCGTACCTGATTCCTTTTTTTTTTTTTTTTTTAATCAGGCAAACGAAATGAACGACGGCGCAAGAAAAAAAAAAAAAATAGCGGAGACACGAACCCTTCGCCAAGAAGTATAAGACTGCCGTGCTAAAATGAGATGTCCACTCGACGGCGCCTACGGTGGCACCAGCCAGCGACTCGCTTTAAGGCCGATATAAACGTAATGTAATCTCGAAGAGTCTCTCTCGTACCCAACGTGCTATCTAGGTAGCTACACGCGCGCGAGACAAGTACGAGTTTATTCGATGGGATAGCACGAGGATCGAGATTGTCTAGAAGATTACAAGTTACGAGTTTGCAAAACTCATTTCCTTTTAGAATACCCATAATTAGTTGCCGCCGTGAAATTTACTTGCGGGGTATAACGACCCGAGGGCGAGGAGGGGGTACGAAACAGCCGGGTTATCAGAGAGCGAGATAACGAGTTGTTAAAAAAAAAAAAAAAAAAAAAATCTACACGATCGAACAGCGTAAATTTTCAAACTCTCGATAGGGCGTCCGTAACGCCTTCGAGGTGCCATAATAATCCAAGGACATTCATTCCCAGACAAGACGTGATCTTCGAGAACGTCAATGGTCTCAACTCGCTCCCAAACACAGAATTATAGACGGTAGTACCGATAAATAGTATCGCGAGTGATTTCAGGGTGGGACGGATGCCAGGAGTCAAGGCAGCGTGCGAGAAATTCACGAAAGCGTAAAACTAGCCTCTACGTAACGGCGTAACAGGACAACGGAATTTAATGGTTAATTATTAGTCGTGTAATAAGGTCGCGAGGTATACTTTATCATAACGAATCGTCTATACAGCGTAATAGTAGCATCCGGCAATTTTCAAAGATGCTACTTAGCTAATTGCAGCTACGTGTTGCAGACTGATTCCCGATGGTCACGCGAGCAAGCATAAGATATTGTAACGAATTACGTGGTAACTGACAGGATTTCTAAGTGCACTGTATATTTTTACACGATCTGGTAAGAGTGACCTGGAATTAGCTGCACCTTTATTATATGTGCTCCTATTTATTATATATATATATATACTCACGTAATAATATCTACAGTTTCCTTGTGCTATATAGCTGTTACACTCGAAACGTTCATAGCGCCTTTATACGTCACAGGTCAGATTGCAAAATGCCGGTAACGCCGTATTCCGTCCATTCGCCACTGGTATCGCATTGTGTTTTGCCCATTATGTCAGTGTAGGCAATCGCGAGCCTAGCTGCACGTACTTTACCTTCCTATTCGAAATATGAGAAATTCTCCATTGAGAATCCGAACGTGGATATGGTACGAAAGGATTTGAGAGAACGAGAGAATATTAATGCGAGAGATATTTTCGTGACTGGAAAAATAAAAATGGTTAAGTCCAAGTTTTATATTTTTTTACCGCGAAAGCTCGAATTATTTTGCTAAAACTTTTGAATCCAGCAGATTCTGCCTTTACGATGAAATAGTTCAATGGCCAATCGATAAACTGGTCTCGGTGCTGAACTATAGTGTCTGTGTACAGTACGTTTAGTATATATATATAACGAGAGGATATGTAACGATTCGACGGTGAACGGAAGTTTCTTCCAGTATCCGGAAGTAATTTCAAAGTTCGTTTACGCGAGAAAGAGGTTAAGCGTATACCGCGACATGAAGCGCCAACGATATACTCTGAGTGAGTGAGAGAGAGGGGGGAAGAGTATCGAAGACAAGTAATTTATATACTATACATTGCCTGTATATATATATATCCGGATTTTCAAGAGTACAAATATAGGAGCACTCACAATGTACGAGAACGCGCGACAAACTGCACGTTCCGCAAACCGATTCCACATGACACGCTATCGCGATATACAATTACAGTAGTATAAAATTGCTAAGGAGTTACGTCTAACGTACTACGCCTTTGACTACCTATACCTTGTCGCCGGTAACGCTAACTTCTTACAAGTGTTTACTGTGCATGGGCGTTTACTAAGGTGGACGCCATTGGACGATGCATAATAGAAACTTAATATATATATATATATTTCATCCCACGTGCTGATATAATTGGCTAAGTAACTGGAGGAGTTTATATGCGTACTTGTATCTTTGGCGGACGTATATTGGGTATGAGTATAGCTATAGCTATATATGTATATATTTACACATGAAGATAGAGAAGGGGAGGGTAACGATAACTTGGCTATTCTCGTAGACTGTATATGTATGTATGGTACGTACGGTAGGCCAAGTCGAGTCAGCTACTGGCAGTCATATGTGTAGACTGTCTGCACTTTACTGTCTGATTCTAGTCGGAGGGTCTCTAGGGAATATATTACATTAGTATTACTGTAAATATTTTGGGTTCGAGTCACTGGCCGCGCGAATTTCAAATTTCTGGCTCTGTGCTTTAAGGTTATGAATCATTGATACATAGGGGGAGCTTTTCATTTTGTCTCTAGAAATACATGTTTCTTTGACCGGGTTGCTTTTTTTTACAAAGTACCATTGCGAAAGAGATAACCGAAGGGAGGGGGGGGGGGGGGGGGCATTACCATGGTCGTTATAGTAGCGCCAGCGAACCATTCAAGAGAAATTTAAATTTCGCACTTTTTTTTTCATCTCAATGAAAAAGCACTAAAATACCTTAATTTCTCATCTTCATCGTACCGATGAGTTACGATTCGATGAAATTTATAGATTTTTACGTTACATCGATCCGGCATACCCGTGACATTACTTTTGGGTGTTTTTCGTTTAATTTTTGTTGGATTATCAAATTATGGATTTTTAAGTGGTTAATTATTATATTTGCTACTCGACATTTTTTTTCCTTGTATTTTTGATCTATTTCGAGGTTACGTTACGTTTAGGAAGCCCAAGAGCGTAATTCACATTTCTTAGGCGGAATGGAAATGCAGTTTCTTGCTGGATCCACAAGGAATTTCGTAGTTCGAAGCTAGACGTGTATTTGTCATTTGCCTGGTGTATACCGGGTGTCCCAAAAAATATATACATGGTGCGAGAGGAGTAATCGGTCCGTTGGACAGAACGCAATTGCATCGTTCACGTAAATGTATCATTGGGGGCAATGGTAGAACCAAACCACAGCAACGCCGGTTTAACTGGTAGCCACGATGGTTTCCAAACTCGACCGAGCGACGGTCCAACTTGGCTAATTACATTTGCATCGTGAAACTTTACCTGTTTCTAAGATACAGCGCGGGTAGGGATGATCGCGGTACACTCGGCTCGGCGGGAGATTCGAAATTCGTCTGATTAAATTAGTAGGCGGTCAGCATGAGTGAATTCACCTGAAAACGTTAAGCGTTACTTTAGGAAGTTTAACAACCAGCTGAAACGAAAGTTTTGTGAATTCCGTTGTGAATTTTCACAGCCTAACGGGCAGAGGTTTTCCCTGGGAAAATTTGCATGTCGAGGCAATTTCTTGGCGCGACTAGAAACTCCAATTCGCGGATGCTAACGAGAGTCTGCCCTTGATATAAATACGAGTATAATTTTTGACGTAGGCGTACCCCTCCATAAGGAAAAAGTATCGATAGGTCCCTTGGTACATATATATATATCAGAGATAAAAAATTTTTCAAAACGGCATAACGGTACGTTGCAAATGTATTCGGTCACCCACCGAGACTTTTTCGACTTTCGTAACATTAAATCTTGAGGGACGACATGAAATTCCTATAAAGCAAGAACACCGACCATACCGTACCACTTTCAACGCTCGAAAGCTCCTGAAGCTTTTTCAAACTCGAACCAAAAAGTTCTTCGTACCTTATACCGTATCACGTACTTTTCGTCCTCGAGATCCTGCTACTTCCGCGTACAGCCACTCGGAGCAGCATGCAGTCTCGCTCCGGTACGATTCAGAAAAATACAATGTACCCAAGTCGACCTGCCGTAAAGCGGGTTTTCATCTTTTAAGACGAAATCCAAACACGACGGCAGCACCGTACGAGCACCTACGTCCCTGCAGCGTAGAGAGGAATCTGGCACATAAAAAATGTAAAGGGAATTCTAGCCACGAAGTCATAGGAGCTGGGTTATATATCGTAGTCCAGGATATATTAGAGGCCGGGACACAGCTTTCGTCCGCGTCACGTAGAGGAAAAATATTCTTCATTTGGGCGCGAGCCACACGAGTTACGTTCGCTCGTAAAGTTTTCGGCGAGTCCTCGGGGAACATTATGCCAACGAAGAGGATCGAAATTAGAGGGAAGCCTCTCGACGGGGGACGTTATATTAAGTCCGAGTGAATTTTACATAACCAATTGTCGGATCCTTCCAGAGGCACAGTGGAAGATCGAGTATTTACGTAAAAAGTCTAATGCTCACGCATCTTGGCTGACGTAAGACAAAGTACTGGGACCGACATTAGCGCGTTAATGGTTCGCGTAAAACTTTCATTCTTATTCCTATTACTATACCTATCTCGTAGTATTTACGTTTCATTTTGTAGCCAGTAGTTATGCTAATTTCTCTCAGCGAACCGCGCTAACGCTCCAACATCGTTTAACGTCACTGCTCGTTGCTTCTTGCTGTTTTATATGCCTGCACTCGTCTGACTGCGTGTATATATATATAAGAGAGAAAAAAGTCAAGGTTGTCTAACTGCCTATTGATTCTAGGGTTTGCACCCACTTACCGTTGCATGTTAAATCGCTATTTAATTTTGGTAAAGAAAAGTTCTGACGTTTACGATTATTACGTAATTACTCTGCAATTACGTTACTAGGTATCCGATATGTGAACGTGTGTTGTTTTGATGGCTAAAGATATCGAAGTGAGGTAACGTGTGAGGTAAGATATGGAGTATCTTGAAAGAACGAGGGTCTGAGGGTCGAAGGGTTGCCAGTGACGTGTGAGAGGGATATGAGGGGACAGGGGAAAAAAATGTATGAAAGGAAAGGTCGAGAGGTCATTAGTAGAAGAAAATTCGAAGTGAACGAGGGGTGCGTTTGGCGCCACGTGCGAAAAGTGGAGTGGGGTGACAGGTGTCTAGCATGTGGTACGTTAACGGGGGGGGGGGGGGGGGGGGGGTTAAAAGTTGACGTCGACCGAGTTTCCGCCTTATGAGGATTGTTTGTATTTTCGAAGTAGACAGGGCTGCAGGGTGGAACCGATGAAGTTTTCACCCCTTGGGGAACAATCTCGGGGAAAATTTTCCTCGTAAAGTGGCGCATCCGTGGCGCAATCCGAAGATTGGAATTTCTTAAAGTTTTTTCTTTTTTACTTTTTTTTCCCTTACTGGGGAGTGTCCCGCATTAACCCCGTTTCTCGATCAAGCGTTACTTCGGATGGGGTGTGGGGGGACGACCATGGAGGTGGTGGGGGTGTAGGAAATGATTTTCATTAATTTCTGAAAATACGAATTGACAAAATTTTTGAATTTTTAAAATATGAAAAAAATCCTTCCTTGATGCCTGCAAGTAATGCATACAGCACTCGGGTAGAATCGCGATGATAAGATTGAATAACTGTTTTTCTCTTATTAAAAAACAAGTCAAAGTCGGAGCGTAATACAAAAGTTTGAAAGCCGGTAAAAGGTCGGCCAGTAGGAGTTTCCTTTCTTGGAGTTGGCTGTCTGATCTCTGCCGCAACCTCGCAGCTGGCTGACATTTTGTTCATTGGCTGTGCCGAGTGTAACTTCATTTGCGCCGAGTGGTCTCGCGGCCTCCTTTCTTCGTTCCTTGCTTCTTCTTTAATTACACTTGCGACCCCAAAGTGCCGTGTTACTTCCACAAAGCCGCCAGACGCCTCTGCCTACGAAATGTCCAAGCTGTCGAAATGCACTTGGTCTCCCTTACCTTTGAGACTTTATTTTTTTCCACTAAATCTTTTCACCCACTTCTTTGAGAGAATTTTTTTTTTAAATGTCCCCCTAGCATTTAAAAATACACACGATTTTTTTTTTTGTAAATTTCACAACTTTTTGAATTTTATGTCACAATTATCATACGCCAAATATCTATTGACCCTGTGCTGTCTCTGTCTTTAGTGACTCTGCCTCTCGACATTTCCAGCCGAACCGATGGGGCAGGTTCAGAGTCAAGACAATAATGTTCCAGGATAGCGGTACTTGACAGTCACCCGTCTCAAAGCGCAAATAGGCTCGTACAAAGCTCGGTTATACAGGATCAGTGCAAACAAGGCTTAAGCCAATAACGCCGACCCACAGACTCCGAAGGGACCAGCGAGTCTCGTTAGCGAATTCGAAAGCGCGTCTCACAGCATCTTGAAAGGGCAAAACACTTTGGAATCCTTTCATCAGGTCTAATCGCAATAAATGAAAATTCATCAAGAGCAAAAAAATAGGATACAATAAGACACGAAGCGGCACCATACGCCGGATGAGATCGGAGCAAAAGCGAAGATGCCGAAGATAAGCAGAGGCCAGGAGGTGATCAAGGACGGACCCAGTGAACGGGTCGCGACCCAACCCGACCCAATTTACCTCATCCCGATGCATAACCACGTCCCAAGCGGTTGTTCCAGGATGAAGTGGGGCACGAGGAAAGCGCTTGATTAAAAGCCATTTATCACTTACGAGATTCAGTCCTTTGATTTCCTAAGGATACGGAAACACGGTGTAGCTTATTGGTAGCAACTGAAGCTAAAAAAAATATGAAGTTTTACGATTTTGTTTTTTTACACGGATGCAGCTGGGTACCGACTGACAGTTCCGGATAACAAAGTAGGAAACAATCCCTGGCTGCTGCTGCTCCGCCTTATACCGGGTTTCGAATTAAAGAACGATGAACGAACTCAGTACCAACCTAACCTAACATTACGAAGTTTTATATTAAACATTCCGTAACACCTTGGGAGGGAGGGAGACAAAAAAGGATCAGGGACTCACGGACGTTCATCCAGTCCACGTGACTCCCTCCTGTCAGAATGACAGATTATGCGATTTTGTTAGAGAAATTCCCCGCAACGTGGAATCTCGTCCTGCGCGAAATCCCACGCTGCCCGTCGGGCCATGATTATTTGACGAAGGAATCGACTCGATAATCAAAGCGCAATTCCCGCTTGAGGTTAGCTAAAATAATAATAATATCCCCCCTGGGAAATTGCGCTTTCGTCTCTCTTCATATTTCATCCTCCCTCTAGGTCCATCATCCGAGTCCCTTCGATCTGTAATCCAGCTGGTTGCTAACCTGGAAGGTTTGCCTTTGCTCGGATGACGTAGGAGATGCGATCGGATCTGATATTCGGCACGAGGTTGAGAGGCACTGGCGTCGGGACGCTAGGACGTCGCTCTCTGGTATTACGTGATAACTTTGATGGTCCTTGCATTCATTGCTGGCCAAGATTTTATTATTTTTTTTTTTTCATAATTCTCAAGAGAGTTTTCGTACGAAAAGAATATTTTACGGAAGAATTTTTCGATCGTGAAAAAAATCGAAATTTTTTTAATCTCTTTTCTGTCTCTTATCAAGGGATGCACGATGCGACTAAAGTCCGTGACGACGACGAGGAAGACGTCCAGGTCCAAGGACGCTCAACGTCCTTGATGACTTTTGCGCTCCAAAAGGCAGCGCAGAGGTATTCGTTAACCGCGAAATCAAGTCCATGTTGAGGACAGACGACTTTCACCTCGATTCCACAGATTCTCATGTGACCCTGAACAGTGTTAAAGCTCGTATAAGAAAAATCCGATTTTTCAAACATCCCGCCTCGTTCTACCGTCACACCGGAAGTTGAGGTTCTGCCGGTAATTCGACTGGATTTTGACAGCTGACAAGCCTGATGAAAACGTTGATTGGCGCTCGCAAGTGTGCCCTGCCCGTCTGTCCAATTCGATAACAGCCTGTGACGCGTTATATCAATTAAATACCTGCCGGCTCGAAACTGATCCCTGCACGATTGCCCACTCTATTAGTACACCGGGTGCGGTACACGTTGGCATTCCTTAACCGAAAATTAGAGATACAGATTAACAATGGCAAAAGAGACGCGTTTACAGAGCGTAATTGGAATACGTGAGAATAACGTAGATGGGATAAATCATTGCTGTAAATATTGACTGATTGCTCTTTTTCACCGAACAATATAACACGTAATGATAATTGCTATCGATCCAATATAATTTTCGACTAGCGCCATTCGCTCTGGCGTCCTGGGCGAATACAGTAGAAAATAAAGGAACGAGACTCATCTGTAAAATATGTGAATTTATTTAATCGGTAAACGGTGCCGCAGCTATCAGCATCGACGATTAAACGTGACGAAGAGGCAAGGGTCGTACAAGCAGTTTCAAAAGTAGTCTGGTCCAGGTGAACATGAATAGAATTGGTAGGAGGTGATGATGTGACCCCAGAAGCGTATCGTATAGATATGTATATTCATACCAGAAACTATACCTATCCACTATAGTTTATACCAAAAGTAAAGCAGTACATATAGACAATTTTCGTACTCAGAATTTCGAAGGCAAAGGACTCGTGAATTACAAACGATGGGTTTTATCATTCGACCGTCGTTACAAGGCAGCACCGTTAGGCTGATTATTTACAAGGACCAGGATATACTGTCTTCGAAGTAACTCGGAGTCCCGATAGCCCAGTGGTCAGAAGATAGCAGTGCGAACGGGATGGGACTCCCTGTGTGATTAAAGCAAAGAAATAAAGGAGGGTCATCCGTACCGACGTCCAGTTCCAATGGAAATGACGGTGGGTAAAAAAAAAAGGTATAACGACCGTAGAAAAGCGACACCGTCTGAATTTCTCATAGAGTCGGACGTCTTTCTCTTTTTGCGACTAGAGTATTAAATTCGCACGGGTAGCTTCCAGGACGCTTCGTTAAATGGCAAACGTTAATACGCGAGGATTAACACTTAACGGACGACGTCACAGAGACGTCTCGACCGACGTCGCCGGCAGTAACGTTTGCACGGCAATTTAATTGAATCTGGTAAATCGATTCGGCATAACGCCTGAATGGGTTGGAGGGGGATTGCCAGCCGTGCAGCCATTAATTATACGTTATGCGAATCGGCTAATTCGGCTATACCGATATCTGGTGCGTTACACGAAACGCATACCTGTTACGTACGGTAAGTTTCGTTGTTTTACGTAATGAGATTTTTTATGGTAATTCTCGATAATATTTTCGGTACGGGTGTCGATCGGTAAAATTTTTTACGTCAAAAATTTGTACGACTTATTAAAACGGGACGATGGTATCGGTGAGATTTAAAATGTGCCTTACAAGGGACATGAAGATTCCGTGGTGTATCCTTGAAGTATGTGGAAACTATGTCTTTATCCCTGCCAAAATCTCCCCTTAGTGGAATTCACGGCGGTAGTGCGAACGAGGGTTCGCCAGTTTACGTTCCCCTGGTATCTATGGGGACAGCCTGTGTATGGGGGAGCTTTGTGGGACGTCCCCATAGAAATACATAGATATATCTATAGGGAGACTAATAACAGTCTCGTTAACATTCCAGGATAAATTGCGACCTGGCGACATTTTCCCAAATTCTCCGACTACGTCCTGCAGGTTGGCAACTATCGTGTGACGGTTAACGAGGTAGGAAAAAAAAAAAAAAAAAAAAAAAAAAATTAATAAGTGGCACTCGCAGTCGAGAGATTTGGATGACGACTCACCAGAAATTCCCCGCTTCCCAGGCTCTGCTGCGAGCCATTAGGCGTGACGGCCAGGTCGGCGACGATGGACGTGGAAAAACTACGTCTGGCTTGATGGTGACATCTATGAGCCATCGGGTTCCTCTGGGTCGCGTATCCCGAGACGTTCGCGTCGTTCAACTTGGTCGTCCAAATTTCCTGCTCGTGCTGAGGCGACTGGCTGATCGTCCTGTGCTTGGCGAATCGCGAGATCCTCTCGGTCTTCACCCAATCGTGATTTGGTCTGGGTTGCCGGGTGATGGTCTGAAGTGACTTCATGGCGTTGAACCTCGAGAAGCCGTCTTCCATAGCAGCCGCCCACAGGTGGTCCGGTAGGTCTCTGGAACGCTGGGTCTCGACCGACTGTCTGTCCGAGGAGGATCCAAGACCCGAGGTTGTCGGTGTGTTCGGGTAGAATCTACGATACGTGTCCTTTGAGTCCTCGATATCCGTCGAGTAAAAATCTCCATCCCTCGACTCCAGGGATCTATTGTTATCCTGAAGATTCAGGGACGATCCGATCCCGGTGGACGTGGTCGACGTCCGAAAGAACTTCCTCTCGTTGGCCGAGGTCCATATCTCATCCGTTATCGAGGATCCGATACCGGTCGAGGTGGTGGGTGTTCTGCAGTTAGAGTCCAGGGTTATCCGAATCTAAGTGACACCTCGATGGGGGTTGAATCGTAACGACAGCCATAAACGTGGAGGATTGGAGAGAGGAGGACAGGAGGGGCTGGTGGGGTGGGATTATATATAAATAATAAAAATATAAATTTTTTATAACCGGCTACAGGCTATAGTTAACGCTCCAACCGCCAGGGGGCTAACTGGACCTCTACCTGTAGGACAGATTCCGTTCACGCCAGAGCTCATCAGGGTTGTTGGAGTGATTCGGCACGTTGGCCAGGGTGTGATGAGCGTAGGAACACCTTTGCGGGAATCCCATGCCGTCGTCTAATCCCGCGGCCCAAAGAGACTCCAAGGGTAGGTCCGGCGGCCCTACGGGGGTGGCTCCCCTTGTGTTAGAACCACCCCCCTGCTTCCCCCCGGCCGAGGGAAAGACTCTCTCCGCCCCTTGCAAGACGCAACACATACTCGCACCACCCTCCAGCCCCCTGGACCCCCCGCTTTGCAAGCAACCTATTGTGAGGCTTTGACCCTGGCTGCCTCCCCTGTTCAGGGGAGACGACCTTCAGGCACGCTTCAGCTTCCCTCGAGGATGCCGGCACTACCCTCGACTCTTCATTCTTCTCTTCTTCCAGGACTTTCCCGAGCTTCCCCGAGCACGGAACCTTTTACATACGAGACAACGACCGAATTAAACACTCGCGAGCCCGCCTAATGCGTTTTTCTTTTTTTTTCATTCAAAAACCAACAAGCATCGACAATACCAACGAGATTCACAGACCGCACGTTAACGAACGTACGGCAAAGCAAACTGACCAATTTGCAGAGTTTCGACTCGACGAAATCCATCGAGTCCCGCTTGGCTGACTCGATCCAATTAAAATTTACCAAGTACAGGATTAACGTGACAATTAAAAAGAAAAAGTTAATAAACTATAAATTCACTTTGCGCTTTCTACGACACTCCTGCCCTATTAGCCACTACGTAGGACGAGTAACTCACTGAAGTGGGTTCTCGCTTCGAGTGATCTCTCTGTAAGTACATTTTTTAATTCTCGTATATATGTCACTCCTGACGTCATACGTCGTTGAAGTACGAAGCAGAATGGCTGACGAAGCGAATGTGAAAATTAAGCGTTAAGCAGCGATCAGTGAGGAGGACTGGGTGAGAAACCAGCTGTACGAAATATCATGGAAGTATACGTTACGTGTATATATACACGCACGTATAACCACGGCTATTTTCCGTGAATGAAACCAGAAAATGGATCACGTGACGAGTCGTTATTTATGATCGACTCCCCGTAATTGCCAGGGGGGTAGGATAATTCCATTGATTAACGAGAAACAAAAGTTTACTACCACTCACGGACAGTTGGCACGACTGCAGGAATACCGGTGACCGAGAAGAACGGCGGTATCGACAGTGTCAAACAGATTTACGAGAGACGATAGAAAAATCGAAGAAGGGTAAATGCCTTCCGACGTATCAGAGATTTCGTAGCCACTCGGGCAATACGTAGTATAGAGGAATCCTCGATTTCCTGCCATTTCGCAGATCGGCAATATACATATATACCGATAAGTAATTCCACTCGTTCGGTCCTACGAAACTGTACCCATGCCAGTATTGACATTCTCACGATCCAGCATCCCTTCTTCCCCTTTTCGGAATCGCTGTCGATTTTCTGATATCTGTACGGATTTACTTCGGGAATCTCCAAGGATTCAAAGTTTTATCTCAGTCAAGGTAAAAAAAACCGCCTGCGTCCCTGAACGCTACACTGTTGTACTGGATTTCAGTATTTGTAGACTATATATATATATACAGTCTCTGCATAATATAATAGAACCTTATTTCTCTCTGAGACCCGTAAAGGCATCCCTCTGTATTACCGTTAGCTATATTACCACGCCAATATTACTGTATTCCGGAATGCTCAGGATCGCATTAAATGCCTGAAGCATACGTCACGAGTATAACGGGATTCCATAGGGCGTGGGATCTCTGATGCATCCGCAGCGTTAAGGGTCGACCTAGTGGTAGCGTAGGTACAGTGGGTAGAGAGTAAAAATAGCAAAAGCCACCGAGAAAGAAAAAAGAGAGAAGGATAACAGAGAGTACAGAGTGTACAGAGTGAGGGTATAACAGAAACGCTTGAAGGGTACAGGGGGAGGTTGGCTTTGAAATATGGTAAAATATGACTGCTGTTAGATATTTATAAAATCGTTACGGGTTATAAGTACGAGCGATGCAAAGTAGGAGGTATAGTGGAAAGAGACAGGCGTAACATGCAGAGCGAAGGAGAGAAAGAGAGAGAGATAGGAAAGGAGAGTAACGCGAAACGGTCGACTCGCTTCCACGCGATGTTCCTTGCACGGTGAGCGCGTAAAAGCATGATTTCCATATAACGCGCCATGAATATCGTCCGTAAGACTGCGCTACCCTTGCGTCTACGTATGGGAGGTAGTTATGACGTAACATTAGCGAAGGGTCGTAAGACGTCCAGACCGTTTGAAAATTCGATTTTGAAGCTGGACATTCTATACGCAAGCGAAACGACCTTTGTTAGACTCCGAGAGGAAGATGCAATAAGGGTGGTTTACGAAGAATATTTTACGAGTCTAAGGGTAGCCAGAGGAGAATGCGTCTGGGCGAACCACCCCTGGGGGTAATTTGATGTGGTATATAAAAAATTTGAAATCCTCAAGATTTCATCCCAGATCTGGGAAATTCCTTGGGGATTGTTCTGCACCACTATGTTGGGTATGGCTGTACGAAGGGGGGCGGGGGGGTGGGATTGTCTGGGTAGAGAACGGAGACACGAGGGGTAATTCGAGTCTCGGGAGGCCCGTGCATATTTGAAGGCTAAGAAAAATGTCGCGCCTCGCCCGGAGAGATACCATCCCTCTAACCTTTTGCACCCTGCTTGGGTACCCAGTCCCACCCAGCAGTGCCTGGTCCTTCTCGTAGCTCCGGCTGTTCTTTTTCGCCGACCTCGGGACATTTGTTTTCGCGTTAGACTACCTGATGGAAAGTTGTCGCCGGGTCCTCGTGAAAAATAGAGGAAAATATTCTCGAGACTCTCGGAAGCTCCAAGTACGTCCTTGGGAAGTCTCGTGTGTCAGGGTGAACGAACGGTTAAGAAAAAATTGGAAATAAATTTTTTTAACAAAGTACCACATGGTTTCTTATCATGTTTTATATATTCTGATTAGGTATTCGCGAGTCTTATTATAGATTGTATAGCTGGTTCCAAGCTTGAGAAATATTGTATCTTCGTATCCGCCGTAACGGGTACACGTTTTCGTGGTTCGGGCGCCGAGCTTTTACAGTCGAAGAGACAATACGATTACCATGGTAACGCAGTTGGTAGTTGAGGAATAATCATTTCACACGTCACCCTCGTAATAGTTTTGCTCGTTCGAGGGTAAAAGCTGCTTGGCCTCCGGAGAGGCTTTCGTATCTGCTACGGCGTTGCGCACCGTCAGTCATTCAAGTAACGCGAGGCTTTTCAAATAGCAGGGAAACTGCGATAAATACAGTAGGCGACCGGCGCACGGTTGGCCCTTTGACTCGCGAACGCTTTGTGCGCCGTAACGTTGTTTAATGTATTCGACAGTTAACAGCCAGTGGAGAACAGTTGTTTGAATTTGGTCGAGAGTGACGATAAACGTGAATAAAGTAGTCAGGTAGTTTTCGCGATTAGCTGCAAAAATAAAGGTTAACTAAATATCGTATTAATCCAAAATTGCTAATCTGACGATCTGTGCCAAAACAATACCCACTAGGCGTACATTGAAAGAAAAATACAAAATTGCAATTCCTGGTGAAATGCTACGAAGAGAAAATTACCAAGAGCAGTGAATGCATAAAACGGGAAAAAAGAGGGCAGTAGTGCCAACCTTCAAGAGAGTAAAAAAATTATTTTCTCGCAAACTCAAAACGCTCGACCGAAAAAACCGTAATTGGTACTGAACATATAAATTAAAAATTGGCAAATTTTTCTATCGCTGTCCTCCATGGGGAGTCGAGAATTAACGGTTCTACGGGTTACGTTAACGCGCATGCGCAGTAGACCGAAAGTTAGAACCTTCGCGTAATCGTCTAGGTAGTTTCAACGGAAGCTCCCAAATGCCTCGTAAAGGACGATACCGTTATGGAAACTAACAATAAGCTAGTGGAAACTAGAGATCGCATTTTAGCTCACCCATGCACCCTCCTCGGCCCCCAAGCGATTATCGATCGATCGTTATACCACGACCTTTTAGTTCGATGATTCGCACGCACGTTTTCAGCCGATAAACTACTGAATTAATCCTATCGGTAAAGCTTCGAAGTGCCACTGTGCAGCAGCAGTTGAAAGCTTTTTTTTCTTCGAAGCGCGCGTAATTTGAATTGACCGTGTATTCGCATATTAACGTGGTTTTATAGATATCGCATACATTTTTTTTCCTTCACCCTAATACCTATACCCTACAGTAGGATCTCGTTGAGTGATTTGGGGGGGGGGGGATTAATAAAGTGCCCCCACTCCTCAACAGATCTTTCTCGGAATTCATCGTCCTTTTTTGAATTCCCTCGGTTGGGGAAATGGGGATGATCCGAACGCCCCAAGACGGGAGATAAACGGAGAACAAGAGTGAAGAAGACTTCTGATTCTATTACCGACGAATTCAGCCGGGTGCAATTGTTTGTGCAATACAAGGGAGTCTGACATGGAGTACAGTGAATTTCGATATAGTGTTTGGCGGAGAAGTATACGATGATTTGGAAAAAAAAAGACAAAAAATTTGACCCCAGTCTCGATTAGAAAAAGCTGCCCGACTTGCTTCTTCTTCCATGGAGACAATATAAATAATACGTAACGACGACAGGGGAAATACGGCTCGAGATAATAAGAAACTAGAAGCAAGAACCGAAAGATTGTCCCCGAGTGTGTTTACGTGTATTTGCCTGGGTAACCCGGCGGGAAAATTCAAACGGGAAGATGGTCGGTGGTCGAAAAGGTGTTGCGCGTATATGGGAATGAGAAATTTGTCACTTTCAACCACAATGCTTTATAACCCCACCCGGACCCGAATCCAAACGTTGTTGAATACGATCGAGATTGCAAAAATCTCGATTTAAAAATTCCACTTGGTATTTACCAAACGTGCCACTTTCAAAGGAATTCCTGAAAATGAAAAGCGGGCGTAACGAGGGAAAACGGAAAAAATATATTTGCTGCTTCTGTACGTTCCTTATGAAAATACTCGAGTTATCCACGGAACGTGGAGTTTAGCTCGAGAGTTACATTGAAAAAATATGGAAATACAGGTAATACGCACCAACGAATGTCAATGAGTGGTTACAGCAGTAAAAAGTTTCATTGCTATTCAAAATTTCCGTATTGACATTCCGTACCGGATGGTGATTATTATTTTTTGAAGAGCACCTTTTTTTTAGATTATGTAACGACTTCCGCTATCGAGAATCCAATTTTTAGTATTACGCAACATCCGTATAGGCGATAGGATAAATTTGCTATCCCTTTCATTAACAGAATACGTACTTGAAATTGCCTGGGACTCGTTCGCGATTCCGTGCGTTGCTTCGTTCACGTTCGAAACGGTCGAACCGCGAAATGTTGAATTCGCGATATTACTACGCGAAACGTATCGGTTTCGATGGTCGCCGGTGAGACGTTAATCGAATGCTTTATGAAATACGTATATTTCGAAGTATTTGCCAATTTTGTGAAATCGTGGGGCATGAAAAAAAAAATGCATGCAAAATATTTTTGCAGGAATCCCAGTACGAAATTGGAAATAATGGGAAATATTTGTAACGCGGAGATCCGAATTTAAATATTTGCCCGTTTTTATCAGACTCTGAATATCGAGCGTCGTGGGTAATCAGACAAAAAAAATCATTCAACCGTTAACAAGATGGATCTTCGCAGAGAAAAAAATAAATTAGCAGCCCAAGAATCCAATAAGGCTAGACAAGTTCTTCAACAGATAATTCAGCACCTTGTTACTCCGAGCCAATTAGACGAAATCACTTCTTAATTCCTAATCTCTGCAGACCCATTAGCTGCTAACGATTACTAATTTTTTGAGAGCCAATTACGATCCTAACGATTCATCCCGGACTACAAGACGACTTGAATACGACGATGTACACAGGCGCGACTATACATATATATATGCAACTGCAGAGGTATCACGAATCTGAAGTTAGCACTAAGTGGATCAAAGTAGTTTCCAGTCTAAGCATAAAGTCTGCGAGGCACTTGAAAGCACTCCTTGACCCTAGATAAAAAAAAATTTAATAAAAAATTTCCCAAAATCAAATTGATACTCGAAGAGTGTTATTAAAAAAAAAAAACAAATTCTTAAATGCATCCCAACCTTCGATGAAGAATCTGTCAGCTACAGGAAGAAGACTCAATTAAAATGCCTCTCAAGATTCCTCTCTTTTATTCTCGAACTCAAAGACCTTCCTTCCAAAGGACTTCGACTCCATTGACTCGTTCGACTCATAACTACCGGCATTCATTTCTCTCTGACTTGGTAAGAGTCGATCGCCATGTTTATTGTCTCCCTCTGCTGCAGTCATTTTCATCGATATTGAACTTTATCAATTTCATACCTGAGTAACTACAAGCGCCTAAATCACAAATCCAAATACTAACAATAAGATAAATATTCATACGACCCATACCAATAGCATGGAACGTTTAACGAGTAGTTCAGAAAACTCCCTAGATAAACTCAATACTAACTCTGGCAATAGTCACTATAGACCGAGTCGTAATAACCAGAATCTCTCTGGAATCGGTAACAGCGCTACTACTGCCCCCTGGTGTCAACTGGGAATACCATCTGTGCTTATGTAATCATATGATCAGTTGCTACAATAATCGATAATGGATTGAAAAAAAAATTCAAAAAAAAAATAAAGAAGCAACAATCGGAAAATATATGAACGTCAGCCTAAAATTCGAAAAATCGTAAAATATTTTTACACCCCCCTCCCGACGATCGATGCGGGTCAAATTGTCTTTTTTTTTTCTTCTATTTTCTCCCCCGAAAATAATAAAAGGCTAAACCCCCCAACACAATAGACTGTCGTGAAATTCCTCGTACGACCGTAGTCACGTGTTCAATTGTTTCCAAACGAATGATGGTGAATTCCGCACGAAGAAATTCATCCTTACAAACGATTCCCGGCACGTTGGAAAAATGACGAAGGGGTTTCTGGAGGGGGGCAGGGGGGGGTGACAGTCGGTAAGGTAGGAAGGGAGGAAAATTACGATCGTTTCTCCATGAAGCTGCGTCCGTTAAATTCCGCATGGTAAAGCATAGGTATATGCGAATGCGTGTACGTTACGACGCGTTCAATGGCGTGTATCATAACGACAGGGATGTATCTGACATATGACGTGCACGTAAGTGTAGGTTCGTTTAAAAATGGAAAATAATAATTTCTTAAAAAAAAAAAGAAAAAAATCCCTTTAAACGACGGCGCTGAATTGCATCCGGTAATTTAAGAGTCGCAAAGACAAAAAGAAGGAAAGAGATACTCTGCGCGCCATAGGCGTTGGTTTGCGGGTGAATTGCCAGCGGAGGATGCAGGATGAAAGTCATTCGCCCAGCGGGTACGAGAGCGAGCGAGACAGGCACTCGTTACAGGAGCGGGAGAGAAAGAGAGACGGCTGTACCACAGAGAATACTGTCGTAGGCAAAGAAAGGATCTCTTGAATAATTATCTTAATAAGAAAGAAAAGTGATGCATTTATAAGAGCATAATAAAACAGTTAGATTGCTGGGCAACTCCAGGGACCCTTTGCTGCGTCTGTGATTATGAGTCGAGAAACTGGTTTCAGCAATTGCAGCGGCATTTGATAGAAGTCAAGATGAAGGTTCGAGAGGTCAAAAGGTTATAATTTAGAACGGGTGATAGGTACAAGGGACTAGGCTGGGAGGTCGAGGACAGAGGGGAGGCACGACTTTCTTTGTTACAGTAGTGTCCCTTGGGCTCAATTTTTTTTTTTTTTTTTTTTTCATCCGGGTAAGCCGTCACGCTTTATTTGTCCCAGGAAACATACGGGAATCTAGACGATTGGTAAATTCAGGTGAAAGCGAGAGAAGGAAAGTTTCCCTTAAGACTCGAGATAAGGATCTTGTTTCTCGACTGTTCTCCCAGTCCCGAGGGGCCCTTCCGTCCGAGACTGCGAGAGCCGCCCCTGGATAGACAAGGGTAGGTCAGCTGACGCGTTAACGTCGCCGATCGGCCTTTCTACTCTTTTCGAAGCTTCCCTCTGCGCTTTTTCTTTTTCATCCCTTACGTAACGTCCGAGTGTGTCTACCCCCTTATAAAAATGTCTGGTAGAATGTCTTGGTATAAATATTAGTTTTTGGCGCTTGTACAGAGGCTGTGTTTCCCAACAGTGAAGGGGATGATGCTGAGTAATGTGAAAAAAAAAAAAATATTTACAAAAAAATTCAATATTCCTCTTTCAAAGACGCGTCGTAATTCATTAAACGGAACGTTAAATGGCAACGTCTCGAATTGGACGCCAGGCGTCGCGACGCCGAATTACGTAGTACCGGTAACACTCTCGCGATCCTTGATTGAATTTCCGTCGTCTCCCGGTGGCTCAGGGTCAAAGTAAGATTTCACATTAACTTCGCGTCCTAAAACGAAAATTAGTAAGTTCGGGTAAATAAGTCGAAAAAGCCCTGACGGTAATAACGAATCTGAGACTTCCGTCGATGTTCAAGTATTTAACGTGCCATTCGTGAGTAACTCTGTCCAGGAACAGGCAGCCCAATAAAAGGAGCCCGTACAAAAGGAGTCCTCGAGAGTCGAGCATTAACGATCGTGCTTCCCGTTTCATTGTAATTCGTAGAATTCACGAATGGCGAATTTGAGGATTCCGTGTAGCATAAAGCGAAAGGAGGATCGAAAGCGAAGCGTCCCTACCGCTAACCAACTGTATAAAGGGCTGGCACGCTCGGAGCACCACTTTGTCGTTTAATAAAACGGCTACTGGCTCCGGAGTCATTGAACGACTAGGAACGTATCCCGCGTGTTTCAACAGATTGAAAACGTCAAAGCAGCGCCGTTCGGCCCTCGTATAGGCGATTAAAGTAAGCTACCATCGACCCAGCCCCCATTCGAGTCTAGCAGTTTTCCCATGGACGACGACGAGTAACCGTAGCGAGAAGTTGAAAGGAGCCTTTAAACGAATTACCAAAACTCTACCAAAGCAAAGCCCAGTGCCAACAGATCGGACTTGACTGTGAAATCGCTCAGAGCTGTCGCTCTTAATCGTGTTATCATTTTTTTTCTCGACCCCCTTCAAAGCACAGCTTAAACTAACCCTGGCTGACTCCGCAAAAAAGTGCCTATTTACCACAAGCTACCCATAACAATAGTCACCCCGACAGGCAGTTTTGGACGGCGTCTGGTGCCCCTGACGACCTTTACACGCGAGGTAGACGGAAGCTCTTATCAAACGGCAACTGCGCCACCGATCGCTCGATTAACGTATCGATGCCGCGATCGAGATATCGATCTCGAATATCGAGAATGGTTCAGCGTAGATCCGTGTCCAGGACAGGGTCCGTCATCGAGACGAGGGTTGACGGGAGCAAGTCTAGGTGGATAAGGGATGCCAAAGTTTTGAACGGTATTACGTATTTCTAATAGGAGCCCAGCAGGGGTACCAATTACCAGATAACCGATCGCAAGCTCGTCTCAATAGGATTTGCAGGTAACGACCTCAAAGCAGATCGATAAGAACGTCCCATTGGCGTAGGAGTTACGACGAAAAAAAAAAAAAGTTAATAACAATTAAGAGGGTATCCCGAAGGAAGGAAGCAAATCATTCGAGATTCTCTGGAGCACCCCCTCGTCCCACGATAGGCCGAGTTTGATGAAACGGAACCGAACTCGGCTAAGTGCAGTTTGCCCCTGCTTCGCTGGCATCGAAAACTTCCAGATTGGGTGCTTCTGCCCTGTGCCGTTAGCGGAATTAGCAAAATATACTATACCTATACTGCATGCGGATAGACTCCTTCGGATTCACTGGGATTTCTCTTCCTACTCCTAGCCACCGGTCCAAGGAAGCCACCCTGTCCGACACGTGCGACCCCTGCCTAATTATAGAACGAGCACGAAGGTTCTAGGTCTGGATAACCCCTAGGGAATTTATTTACTACGTCCATAATGGCATCCTGGTTGATACTTTGAATGTCCATGAATACCGTGCGTTCCTCCCGCGCAGTTGCCAACCCCCCTTCCCCCCTCCTTTCAACCCCGTTCAAACTACAGGATGATTACCTGGGAAGGGGTTAGCCGGCTGCTTTATGGCACAAGGGTAGAAGGGATGGTTGGCGCGTGGCCGCGTAATTAAATTCAGCCAGCTATTTCAGGGGGGTGGCATCGAGGGAGGTGGAGGGGAGGCAAAGAGTGTAATTGAATAACGTAAAATTCGCGAATCATCCACATCGAACGTGCGATTGTGTTTTTAACGTACAGTAGAGCCCCCGGTTAATTCGCACGTTTATAAACGCGTAACAATCTGCTTTTTCGTAGCGTAATTGAGTAAAACTTATTAAACAGGGTATATATGCACAAGGGATAACGATTGGTGGGGACGATATCAATACGATGATAATTGCGTACCTGCAGGCAGATTTTAATTAGAGATTATACCGAAAGGGCAGTCAAGCGTAATACTGCAGACCCTTTCATGCACGACTGTACAGTGAAATATCTATAGTCCAGTCAGTATATTTTAATTAACGTAGAAATATAATCAGCGAGTCCAGCGATCCAAAGTAGCAGTATTTAAGTGATAAAACTTTTTTCAGTGAATTTCATAAAATTCCGTTGCAATTCGGAACTTTTGAGCCGAATGAAAATCACGGTTCGGTCGGATACCGAAAGTGCAGGGAAACAAAGACAACCCGGAACTGTCTATATGAACTCGATCGATGGTGAACTATGACCGTAGAAAGGAAGTTACCTACCTGGTGGGTAAGGTAGGTGTAACCGGATTAAGATTGTCAATCCCCTCCCCTCCCTCCCTCCTGCCCCCACCACCTACCACCCGACCGCACTGACTAATATCAAGTGCCGGTCTAACAAGGGCTGTGCTCTCTCGCTATGCTCCTTCAGGTTTCACCCTTATATTCAGCAACCCACTTTATTTCGCAACAAGACCCAAGTGGACGGAAGTACAAAACCTGCCGATATCCCTAGGAGCACTTTGCCGGTACATTGTCATCGGTATATGTATATGCATATATGTATCAGGTGAAATATCTGTTACTACCCCTATAGGATTCGTAGGACCAATACGTTACATATGTAGCAATAGCCCCTCCGAGCCATCTTCCTAGGGATTTAAATTTCGGAATCGCGACCCTGAAGCACCGAGAAGCCCCGAACCTGGATTAATAATGGAGAATTTACTTCGGTTAATAAAAAAGAAAAATATGTACGCAAACAGCCTGCGCAACGGGGTCGATAACTTTATAACAGCTCGTGTCGTAAACATGGATGAAAACTGGAGGAGCATCTTCAGGACCCAAGATATAACTTCCTTTTATTTTACCCCGCTTTTTTTTCCTCTTCTAACCACCTTCCCAAGGGACTCCCTTTTCTCGCGCACGAAGCGCAATACGCGTGTGACGTCATCTCCCGTATCTCTGTGCCGAGAGAAAAGTATTCGTACACGATGAAAAAGCCCAGGTAAGTGCTGCTGTACGCACCAATATTTTTCTTCTCCGTTTATTATTTTCTACTGAAAACTTTAACTCCCTGGATACACGGGGCAACGAAGTTCGGTAGACTCTTTTGACGTTAGCGACGGCTCGTTAACCGCGAGTTATTACGCGAACAGGGTGTATTGTAACCTGACGTAGGTAATGACGCGTGACAGTACGTACTTTCCTGATAACTACAGGTAGATCGATAAACTCGGTTACAACTTTACGAAATAGATATTCAAAAAGTCGAGAAATAACAATCGAATATTTCGTTACTTCGGATCCTTATCGCTAATAGATTCTTATCGATGATGATACCATCGGAGCTATCAATTTTTCTGAATTAAACTTTCAATTCCATATATGATAACGCGCACGGGCAGAATCCACGTTAGAAAATTCATCGCCACGAGGATGCGGTGTCTCGTGTAAAGGTTTAAAAGAAGAAAAAAAAATTGGATACCTCGTGGACCGACAGTAGCGTATTTTACGAGTGACGGGGTTAGACGTGACAGGGCAATAACGTGGATCCATATGAAATTCCATCTACTTTGCTGGCGACGCAGCCGCATGATAAGACTTCTCCTTTGTGTCATGCCCGATATCTATTTTCCGTAAGAATTTCATTGCGACTTCGGTCGGACGTCTTGTGACATTACGCGTACTCGTATGGAAAATCCGTGTGTCAGGAAAATAAATATCAAAATATAAGTTAGTATATATTTTCAGACCCACGTATGCATATAATCCCATACCGAACGTATATCTACGTTTTTCACGTATATATGGATCTTCAGGTACACGCGGTACAGTCGTAACGCTTTTTTGTTTACATTCCCTTATAAACTTTTACCATTTAATTCACTAGTTTACCATTGCTCCAGTTTATTTACTTCCACTCATATACCTACATTGATATATTTGGATTAATCGGTAATATCGAACTTTAAATGTGAACGTTACAGTACCGGAAATGGTATCTCGTAAAGTTAACACTGTAGGTAAACATATATATATATATATATATATGATATATAGTAATATTGAGTTAGAGCTTATAGAAAACTCGACAGGACTTTCCCCGGTAGGAAGTAAAAGCGTTCGCGCGTAAATCTATGCGAAACTTTTCCAGAACAGTTAATCTTCCCTTTTAATTGAATTTCTTTGGTGGACTTAGGGAGAACCGGAAGCCCCGAGGATACTTAATGCTTACAGATTTGACGGTAGACGATTATGGTACCGGAGGGAGGGAGAGAGAGAGAGAGTGGGGGTAAAGATTTTGATTTGGAGATAGGTGGAAGAAAGGAGGTGAAAAATGTTGGAAGAGATGAGAGGGTGACGAAGATCGGAGGGTCGAGGAAAAAGGGGAGGCTGTACGAAGGGAGGGTAATGATAATAATAGTAATAATAATAATACGACGTCCTATAACGTTTCGCTTCCGGACTAAGGTATAGTCCAGCCCAAAAGTTGGCAAAGTCGAAGTCCCGTTTTTATCCCTCTCGTTGTATTTCTTCCCTTACAACTTTCCAATTACACCGAATCGCTATGCAGGGTAAACTAGAATTGCCTTCCGGACATTTAATATTACGAATTGTACTCCATTAAGGGTAACACTGACGATTCATCGTCGGAGTGTCAGAAGGAGTAATTCTAGGTAGGTAAGCAGTTTGCTACATATCGAGGAGAAAATATCGAGTTTGGTTCTTGGTCCGTTAAATTAGGGAAAAGAAAGGAAAAAAAAAAAAACTGAACGAGAATATTGTGAATCAGCGTTCGCTCGCTCCTATATTTCAAGCTATACCCATATAGGTAAGATTTTATCGTATCGGATGCAAGGCGTCCATTTCACGCTCGATTTTCCAGAGTTCTCGAGAAAGCAGACCGGACGTGTGGAAAAAAAAGGAAGAGTGAAACGATAAAACGTACATTCACAGCGAGCAAAGTTAACAAGAGAGAAGCCGCGAGGTATTCGATCGAGAAGTCCGGATCAATGTAAATCGTAACTTTCGCGTTTGGCCGTAGATAAAGCGAGGGCGCCACTGCCGTAAAGTATACTACATTTTACGTATCGTAAAACGTCCGCGAAAGCATTTATTTGAATATGCGCGCGCAGCCTTTGGAATACCGAGAATACGACTGATGGCCGCGTGGGGTGTTCCGGGTGATAAGGGTGTAACGTGGAGATAAGTATGCGAAGATGGTGGACGATTCTAAATTACAGAGGGCGCTGGGATGCTGTTTTCATTTGGTATCTATCCCTTACCTTTCTCTCTTTCTCTCGTCAGCAACGACCGAGTAGCTTTTGTTTTCAATCGTGTTTACGAGGCGCGACGATCTTTAAGGTGCATCCCCTTTTTGAATTCTGGACCGAAAAACAGACTCCTCCGGGGCAAAGATACATTTTCGATTCCCGAGAGATACTGGACCACCCGTGAAAATAAAATTGGGAAGATCATCCTTCCGAAATCCCTGTACCGTAATCTTCCAGCCATTTGCCTTATTTGCCGAGCAGTAATAAGAATGACGTAAAAAAAATCTTATACAAACTTTCAATGTCTCCCATAATTTCGAAAATGACTCCCGTGCGGCATCGGGGCGATCGTAACCCGTACCACTGGAAACGAAGGAAGCTGTTCCAGTGGGAAATTACCCAAGATGACCAACTAAACGCGCATCCTCACAAATTTCTATGGACCCTCGCGCGTGGGTAACGTCTTGCGTAACTTTTCTTTTTACGTCCAAAAGTAATGTCAACTCCGATGGCCGAGCTCTGCCGCTCCGCACGTCAAATTCTTTGCCCCTGCTCCCATTTCAGCCCGTGCCCCCCATAAAACTTCTACGCTCGTTCGACCCTTCCGCTACGCAGCATCCGGAATTTTCTTTACGGTAATAATGCGAACAGTCATAAAAAAAAGATAGAGACAAAGGAGAAAGAAAAAGAAAGGACTATCAGCAATTTATAACACCACGGTGAAACATGGGTACAGGCACAAGGACACTTTCTTTCCGAAGGAACAAGAGTTACGAATTAACCAGGAACACTTGGTGAGTAACGCGGTATACACGGACACCGTGTATACACGTGTACACTCAAGCTCGAAAGTAAATACTTGTCTAAAGTATGTATACGGTTCACCATGTTTTGCCGATAAACGTTGGTTGATTGAATTTAGCGAAGGGAGAGAATACAGGGTGCGCCAAATCGGAGGGCATTATTTAAAACAGAGGGGGTCACGTGACTGATTAGAATTGAAAGACACTTCCACGTGCGTCCCCTCCACCCATATGCTTTCCCTATGGCGGTAAATTCAAAATCCGTCAGTTTTGCTTCTACACGAGATTGAATTTAGCGCAGGGAGAGAATACAGGGTGCGCCAAATCGGAGGGCGTTATTTAACCTCTTAGGCACTATGCGCCACTATAGTGGCTTTCGCGGATGCCATACTGAATTGTATTATTAATTATTAGAATAAATTGTTAAAGTTAAAATGCGTGTATGATATCTTTAAGAAAAATTATAATTTAATCATCAAACACTTCATTCCAATGTACTCGTGTAAAGAACAGCATTATCCGTCACACATTGCAGTGCTGTATTATTTACACGTAATTCACGTTGAACTCTGCCAGAGAAACAGACCCGCGCAAAATTCAGCCGTGCCTAAGAGGTTAAAGAAGGGGTGGTCACGTGACTGTTTAGAATTAAAAGAGACTTCCACGTGCAATCCCGTCCACCCATATGCTTTCCCTATGGCGGTAAATTCAAAATCCGTCAGTTTTGCTTCTACGCGAGATTGAATTTAGCGCAGGGAGAGAATACAGGGTGCGCCAAATCGAAGGGCATTATCTAAAAAAGAGGCGGTCACGTGACTGTTTAGAATTAAAAGAGACTTCCACGTGCGTCCCGTCCACCTATATGCTTTCCCTATGGCGGTAAATTCAAAATCCGTAAGTTTTACTTCTACACGAGATACATACGACCGATCCTATATTTTGCCCAATAGGATCGTATGGTCCATGAGTTAAGCCATACATATAGTCTATCCACGAGTTCAGTGTAGGCGATTGGCAGCATGCGAAAGTAGTCCCTAGTTACTTTGAATGGTATTACTACGCGTTCAAGCCTCCGTCCCCACCCCTCACCAATACGGCGCGATCTATGATTTTAAACAACACGCGAGGTGATCAAAAAGTATACTTAAATGTTTAAACTTTATTATTAATTCACGTTTGTAAATAAAGTGATCATGTATTTGATTTCATAAATTTGTACACGCACTACTTTAACGGGTGCAGTAAATGTGCTACGGTACTTCATTTCAGAACATTGACGTATTAGAAAAGGGTTCCTTAAAGATCTAAAAAATGTTGTTTCCTAGAAACTTTCTCCTACATATTCTATGATATACTAATCATATTTTTATTAGAAACCATTTTTTTAAAGTTACTACTTCATGCTGTGGACGAAATTACATGCATTCATGAACATGGAACATACATGTGTCATGTGGCTACCACAGCCAGAGACGGCACTGGATTTTCTTTGCAGTCATTCTATTACTGCCAACATTACTGGTAGAAAATATTTCCGTAATATTAATACCGAAATTTCATTATATCAAACAATTATGCAGCAGTTTCGTGTGAAATTATATCTTATTCTTCTTATTATACAACAGCAAAAGTATAAATTAAAGCATGACATGCTTTTAGAAGAAATTACTGGTGCAGGCCTCATGAAAGCACGTGTTGCAGGCTAGGGATTTCATAGTTTTCGATCTGTCAAAAACCCACACCGAACTCGTGGACCGACTATACGTATATTTATATATATTAGTTTTGCATAGCAGTAACATTGATGCAACTCCATAGCAACGGGTACACGCGCGTATTTCGTGCGTCCATTTTGTAGAGTTGATTAAATTGGAAAACTGAAATTGCTGAGGGACGACGAGTACGAATAACTCGGGATACTCGGAGAGGGTAGGGATGCTGCGAGTAAATTCTGAAGGGTGGAGGAGGGGGGGGGGGGGGTGGAAGGATATTTCGATGAATCAAGGGACGAGGGTAGGATGGTAGCGTGAATATATTTTGTGGTCAATGAGGGAACGACGTCATTTTCTATATTGATACAGTGCACGACTGACTGTTATCTACGAAATGAGCGATTTGATAACGGGAATGAATAAGGGGATTGATAAATAATATTACAGCGTTATCGATCGAATATCGCGAAGCAGATAGGAAAATTGTTATGGTGAAAAAATTGTATCGATCATCGAATCAATTAATTATTGATTTGAAAGTTAAACCGTGGGGGTAAATAGATATCAGATTAATTTGCATGCACGAAAGATCTCGTTATCTCGAAGATAAATAAGATGAATCCCAGCATTAATTTTGAAGTCCTGTCACGCGATACGGTGGATATGCCGATGGAGGATATTACGTGAAATTCTCGGATAGCGAGTTTTCCCGCGAGATTTTAATGAAATTATTAATTCAATTGTTTCCTAAGAACCTGAGTCAATATTTACTGGTAACTGAAAGCCCCTTTCTCTCTTATTCATATTTTTGCACCCTTCTCCCCCCCCCCCCCCCACTCGTATCTTCTGATAAAGCCATTCAAAATTTCCTATCTTTTTTTATCTCGTCTCGTCTTATTCCGAAACTCCTTTTCACTCCCTTTGTATTGCTTGTATTCCCTATAGAGTATTTTCTAAGCGTCAGCCTTTCATTGCTTTCGCTATATAAACCGTATTTCATCATTTTCCTTCTCCAAATGGATGAAAATATCCTTAAACGATTCTCGGCCAAATAAAAGCTTGGTACCCCTGCGAGCTACGACACCCATTTTTTTTTATAAATCTTTCACCCCAACAACCCCTCAGGCTGGTCGGACAATTTTATTAGGGATTTTCACGGCTTTCTCCTTCATGGCTGACCGCATAATCCCACAGATATATATATATCACATAAAAAAAATAAAAACAAAAAAAAACACCCGTTGCGATATAAATTTAAGAATTTTCAGGGTCATACGAGTGTCTCGTTCGTCCTATGTCGATTACACGGTATAAGTATTAAAAAAAAAAATTTGGACAAAGTCAATAATTTTTAAAAAATTTGACAAAACTATTATTTTCAAAACCCTTCAAACACTTTCCCCTTAAATACCTACGAAGCACGGGCCAAAATTCAATGTCTTTGTATTCAGGGTATTCGCAATTATTCAAGTACCTCTTCTCCGAGGATCATACTAGGAAGCCTGTGAGCTACATACGATCGTTCCAAAGTAAAAGGTGCGATACCCATGTACAATGTCAATGATAAATCTCGGATACGCAACCAGTGCGGACGGAACTTTTGATCAATGAAGCTTCCCCGAGTGATACGAACCAAGTACACAGCTTGGAAAGCCTAAATACTCGGTTGCCGGGTGCAGCAAAGCCGATCCGAGAATCCGGAGGACCAGGCACGTTGTCAACGTATGGCGAAGGAAGCGGAAGATCGAAGGTGAAAATAAAAGCCAACAGCCAGCAGGAGCTACCAGGTTGAAAATCGTTAGAATAACGAGCGGTGGTCGCTGGGTCATTCGGCCATTAATGCTAGTCTCCAGAAAGTTCCGAGCGGCTGAGCCGCATAAGTTCCTCAGGTCACAATTAAGCCGAACAGAAGTTAATCCACGAAGCAGAGACAACAGTCGATCCCGGAGAACGTGGAAGGGATGAAAGTGTCCGGAGGGTGCTGTTAGAATTTTGCGGATGAACTTCGCTGACATACGCCAACTACCGGTACAACAACCCCCCATTAAAGCGGAGGCCGCTGCTGTTGGCAAGGGATGGGATTAAAACTGGGGGAGGATTGCGCACTCGCACGCCTTTAAATCCGTTGGCTGACGAGCTGACGTCACGAACCACATGTGGACGATCGGGATAAAATATAAAAAAAAAAAAGGATAAACATCCCCCTGGTGAATGTTTACCATGCTTTTTGCGCCTGTGTATTTTTTACGAGTACAAAAGTTGACGAGATAAAAAATTCAATATCTGTGCATACGTGTGTAGCCGTATGCACGGAATTGGGGGCTATTAAATGGCAATAGTTTGCACCTGCCCGGTTGAGCCTCCCGATGCCAATTACCTTCTCGGGCGTTTTTCACTTTAACGAAGGAGAACCTCACAGGGCATCGACTTTCGTTAACGCGTTTGGCCTGGGCTTTAGGGGCAAAGAAAGGGCAAGAAATACATTACTAAGGAAACGTCAACCGGCTTATCTCTGGCTCACGCGTCATCGGGCAGGAGCTTATAGATCTACGTGGGAAATTGCTCTTGTGCCGGTTGAGCGTCTCAAGGTTAGGTTGGATGCCGGACGGTGTTGGAAAAATTGATGAAATCACTGGAATTCAGTTGCCCGGTCCAGATTACGTACGTGGGACGAATCGACAGATTTTTCAGATCTTGACACGTGCGATATTTGTAGGTATGTAAGTATGTGGTTTGTATGCAACGTGCACGGGTACTGGTCGAAAATCCTAAAACTAGCTCAAAGCTCGTTAAGCGATATCGAGGCGAACGGAAACGTCGAATTCGTTCCGCTCGATATTCGATGCTTTCGCTACGCTCGTTTGCACGCGACTGATCAGTGGTAATTTGCAGGCCGGTTAATTGCGCCCGATGAACTAGCAGGTCGGTGCCATTGAAATTCTTTTTACCAGAATCGACGAGTCCTTTAACGTCAAAGCCGAGAACGCCGATATTGTAAATTATAAAAAAAACTTAACCTTGACCTATCCACCGTATCAAAGACCCAACCGAACGCAGCGATGACCCCAGTAAGATCTTCGGGTCAGCGAATGCATATCGGGTACTTCAGGGCACTTGCATCACTGCCGATGGCCACGAGCGGAAGCAGCGTGAATTTTTGGTCGATTCGACGAGACCGTAAATTCGAGGAGTCACGTAAAGCAGTAGCGTCGCAAATAGTGAAATAAGAGGGAGCCAAAAAAAAAGTTTAAGCCGAGCCGGTACGAAGACGGAATACGAAACGAGAGCAGGATCATCGTTCTCGTGAGAAAGCAGGGAAAAAAAAAATATGTCGAAGAATGGCAAAAGAACGAAGATGGGAGAAGAGAGAGGGCAGAGAAGAAAAGCTCCGGTTCTGAAAAGCATCGCCAGTTTGAAACTAGCCCAGCGACGTCCATCGCGCTGCGAACAACAGAGTGTAGAAATAAAGCACGAGAGCTTCAGCGTCATCCAAAGGGGGATGCGTCTCTCACTTTACTATCCTTTGTGCAGCCCCCTTCCAGCCCCCCAGACCCCCCCCCAGCCATTCGACGAGTCAAACTCTGCAAAACTTGGCCACGTCGAACTTACTTCCACCTTCGACCGCGCTTGACGCTTAATCGTCCCTCCGCCTTGTCGGCGCAAGTTCACTTTGTTACTTTGTTACCCGCTGGTTGTTTACCCCGTAGGAATCCCAGCGCGTCAGCCCAGTCACGAGGGTGACTCCGTCGACGCGTGTTTAGCACTGGATCAACCGGAGCCGATCACCAGGTCCACTCATACTCCAAGGACGAAGAGACACGTGGGCAGTGGGGGGATTTTGGAATTTTTCAAAATTATTTCCACCACCCGAATCGACAATTTTCAGTCCCACCGAGCCGGGCCTCGTCGGATCGCCTGGTAACGCGATCGGTACGGCGTCGAGGAGCGCACTGAGTCCAACAGCCCCACCCGCGACTAGACTCGACGCCCGGCGTCGCGAGATTCATCCCCATCGGTTGCCCGGAGCAACGCATGCGACGCAAGCGTCCCAGACCGAGCGAGACCGAGCGAGAGCCAACACGTTGCCTCGAGAGCACGACGCGACGCCGCGCGTCGCGACGCACCCTGTCTGCACCCTCTTTTCCTCAAGGTGTACCGTCCATGTGCGTCTCCTTGAAAATTACGGGCACTGACCTACCTAGCGGATCTACGTAATGCGATTACATGGCTAACGTGACAATTTACTCATTGCGAATGGGTTATGCAAAATTGTGTATGTACATAGTCGGGTAGGTATAACTCCAGGTAGCTGCTATGGGTGTTAGCCATTTCGAATGTGGATGCAGATAGAAGTGTCAGACACGATATATCATTTGATGTATATACCGGAAGTCATGAGGATTCTCAATCGTTTCTACAGGATGTCTGTGTATTTTGTAAAATGGTTCAAGTATTCTGGGATTTGATGTGTGCAGCGGAGATTCGATAGACGCGGCCATTGCACGCTACCACGGTAGAGGACTCGTGAGCTATGGGTCTGGAACCGGCAGCAACAGCCAGGCCGTTCACGCGTTTTGATTCATGACCTGCCGCAATCCAATTGATTTCTCACTCTCGGTAGATTCGACGCAATCCCCTGGAATGGAATGGCCACCGATCAGACACCATTTCTAGCATGAATCATTTGAGGTATCGTTAGGCGAGAGTTAAGGTGGATGTCTCCTTTGAGGATGGGTGAGCCTTCTTATTTTTAGGTTAGGAGGGTGTATGACAATGCGAGTATCGCGAAGAGATGATTCGACGTATATCTTACATTGGATAATGAGACTGCTGATTCCTTAAAGGGAATATTGAATGACGGTACGTGACTAGATGTAAAAAAAAAAAAGAGAGAATTTCAGCCTCATTCGCCAAATGTTTCTTGGGTCGATTTTACGGCGATGGAGATTATGCCGGGCAGGTACGAATAACGGAGGGTCGGTGAGTGTTGGGAATAGCAAACGATCGGGACAAACGACGTGGAAAATGTCCTCGAAGACCGCCAACGTCCTTGCTTTTGGTCTTTGAAGGGTTCATTTCGAATAAGGGATGAACAGGTTATCTTATTAAGGCGTAATGGCGCATCGTTTTCCCTGGGTCTATCTTTAGATCGTTCTTATACATATTCCGATAGGCCAGCGTCCCTTAGGCTTCTTGTGAGTTTCTGAAAAAACAAAAAAATAAATACCGTCGTTACGTATTGTCTCTGCGTGCGATTTAAAACTCTACGGATCAATCTTGTATTAAACCCGATGCAGATGTGACTCGCTATTAATAACATTTTGTACACTGTGGGTTTAGGAATGTTATGCGCGATAGAGAAGCGAACCCACGTATTTACTGCGTCGTGGATTATTTGCCTCACTGGCTGCATAAATATCTGGGTTAATTATACAGTTAACATTAATCCGCCGCAACGATAAATCACTACGTCCCTTAGAGCGCAGGAATAAACCGGGAGAGCACAGTCGAGCCCACAGACTGTCGTCCTGTCCGTCGCCAAAAGCAGGAACATCGCTCCTCGTTTACTAGTTACTCTGGGAAACGATGATAAAGGCGAATCCTTACGTGCCTTATCGAAGAAACTGCGGAGAACGGTATAAATAAAATTTTACAGTAAGAAAGGATCGAGTGTACTTGGGAAAAGAAAAAACTAAAATCAAATAAAAAATAATCCTTTTCGAAACGACGGATAAACGTGTTTTTCTTCAAAGTGGATGACCCATATATGCATGATCAATTTCATTACATTAATCGCCTCTATTCGCCCATGGGGCAGTTTATGAAATTGCACGTTAACTTCGCTACGGAATTAGGAATTATTACCGCCCGAAGATCCTTATCAGTAAATTACATCCGCTAATTAGCTCAGATATCGATCAATGCTCCTGAAGGGAGTGTTTTACATAGAGGCCACGCTCCCTTTTCTACCCGTCGAATCGACGATATCCCTGAATCATCTTCAGTGGCTATACATACAGTCATTGTTTTACGCCAAAAGCACGGATTCTCGTACGTAGATATGTACGTATCCAACGAGCGATCGAGCTCGCGCTTTAAAAAGTACTTTCAGCATTGCAGCCCGGTGTAAATGGAGCCTATACTCGCCTACTCACCTATCTCATTCCCCACAAAGAGCTCTCGACAATCTCTATTGTCGCGGGGAATCGGGACGCTGAGCTTGTCCCTGTACACGTGGCTATATAATAGTCTACATATATACTTATGTACATACTTACACATACGGCTATCCAGACACAGGAATCGCAGGAGGAGACGGGAACAGGATACCAAGCGAGACAGTAGGAAGTAAATTCGACTGAAGTAAACGCGTGGAGCAGACTGTACATGCAACGTAAATTACACAGGACATACAATCGCATCACTGCTGGTTAAATTAACTAGGACTGTATGAGATTCAGTTGGCGCCGTATTACGTGAGAGATTCCTTTGATCAGATTTAACAAAGTTTATTCTTTCCTTCCACCGAATTATCTACTTGAGACTCAATGTTTCGTTAGCCGAACCGTTTCTCTTTCACGTTGAACGATAACTGTCATTTTTAATTAGGCGCTTCGCTCACAGAGGCGCTGCGGACTTCGGTCTGTGGGCCGCATCGGTAAAGCGGTCAGGTAGACAGGCCCTTACCGAGTGAGTTTAGTCGGTATGTTAAAAAGTGAACATTTTTAAACTGCCGTATACATTTCAGTATACATGATACAGTATGCGCAACTGTGTACTAAAAATGTGAAGGATTTGCAAGGGAAATTGGTGGATGCATACGGTGGAAGATATTTGAACTGCCTAACAGGACTTGTGGTATCGTTACGATCGTTTTAGTCGCAGTGAACAATACTTGTCCAACGAACTTCAACATTGACACTGTTTCTGCCACAATGTATCTACAGTCGGTTTTCACGTTTCAGTCTTCCACCCAGTGATTCCGAAATCCCAGGGAACCCAAAAGGTGAAAATATTAAAGGCACGACGTTCAAACGTACGCGAACGCTGGCTTTAACAACTTTCATTAGCAGAGACAGAGTCTGACGTATTTTAACAGTACAATTTTATTTGTCTAAAACCAGTGTTCGTCCCCGTGCATATTCACAGAAATAGTTGCTACAGTAATACACAGCAAACGTTCTGTCGAGAGCTACGAGGGACAGACACTCCACACGACAATAATTACCATTATCCACACGTGCTCGTGCGTGTCTCACTACAGTCCATCCTCGTTCAAGTGTGCTGTTAGTTGCAAGTTCTGACTGGTATGTACGCGCACGTGTATATATATTAGCACTACTTGCCTGGGTACATGGGGCAGGAAACTCATCCTACCCCAAAGAGAATTCTCTATGACACTCAGCGGTGGCCGTTTGCTAGCGTACTACAAGGAACATGTACATAAGCTTTACGAGATGCTGGCAAAAGTCAAAACAAAAAAAAAACAGACACCATAAGTAAATTTGTGAAACGTAACATCGTCGAGACTCGAAAAGCCTTAGATGTTATTCCCTCGTCGTCCGAAGCTAATACCTTCTCCGGGTCCAATTCGGGTTGAATAATAAAAAATAACAGTCTATTTCTATAGTGACCCTGAAGAAGAGACAGGGAACGTAGTCCTACCTCTACGTAACGGTACCCGAGGGTTATTCTCTACGAAACGACACCCTAATGCCAACTTAACTTGGCGATATATATATCGTGTCAGTTTTCATGCAGCCAACCATAAGAACGCAAGTAAACAACTGGATTTCGTCAAAGCCTCTGGTACTCTTATTGCATTCGACGCGACCGAATGCCACCCTACAGCATCGTTACCAACTCGACGGACGAATTTGAGGAAACAGTCTCAGAAGGTCACGCCAAGGACATAAATGAAAGTACAATGTCTAGACGTCAGCTTGACAGTCCCTCGAGAGAAGTTCTAGATTCCAACCGGTGCGTACAGTCCGATTTAAAGTGTGTCGAATGGCAGTTTAGCGCCATCGATATAAAGAACAATTTCCCCATGGGGGAATTGAAAAAGGGAATGGCGGCATTGGAGTCGTCTCGTATTCAATGAATCGCTCGTTCTCTCGACTTCTATACTGCCTGCGGGACCATAAGGGTCGGCGGAGGAACGAAACGGAAGGAAAGGCGGAAAGAGAAAAAAAAAGAATAAAAAAAATCCTGTGAAACGTCGGCATGGCACTATTTAACAACCGTCACCATAATGGGCTTGGTCCTTCAGCCTCCATACTCCCGGCCAGAGCTGGGCTATTCATCACCGTATACGTTCACATATTATGCGCGCTCGTGGACACGGTCATGTACCTATCCCTGGATCTATACGGGTCACATGTGACGTACGTTCGTATCTGCGAACGATGTTAGCCTGGCCACGCTTGTTGACGTTCGCTTAATCCGCTTTACGAATCTGCGTCCTGCAAAAACTTACTTCTCGTTCCCCGTAACGGCAACACTGTATATCTGTTTGTCAAATGGGGTAGATCGGTGAAATTCCTGTAAATTCTTTCCAAATTAATTGGCCTCGGTCTCAATCGCTGTAGCGACGTGGAAATTAGATTCGCCTGGGAAAGGTTTGTATCAGGCAGGGAGATTTCGCTTGTGGTATAATGAAATAGCTCCCATGGTAACGATAGCTACGTCTCGTTAGTAACACAATGTAATTCCGGGCCTCCCGACGCCATAGAATCTATCTATGCTTTTAGATACGTATATATGTATCCTAATGTAAAAGCTTTTTCATGGCTTTGATCGAAGCATCGATATGGATCGTTAGGCTACTTGTGACCGTTTCTCGTGCATTGTATCGTCTCGACGGAACCATCCCGAACACTGCGTCATAACTAATCCACTGTCAACCCCCACCTATCAAAGGATGCTCAACTTCCGTCGGTTGATTCGTGCAATTTCGAGAAAGTCGACGCGCGCGCCATCACTCGTTACTTTTGCGAACTACTATTATACGTACTACTATGTTTCTACACATTCTGTTATTGTCGGCACGAGAGAAACACGTGGTGCGTGAGGGGTAGAAATTGTTTTTTTTCAAGGGTACTACACGTCGAGTGTGGTAAAGCACGTTCTATAGTTCCCAGAAGGGTTCCTTGACGTTGCTTTCTATTGCAGGATATTGCAAAAACAGGTCAAGCAATTGAATCACCGAGTTTTCCTTTTTTATTTCACTACGACCTTTGCTGGATCTTTAACGGAGATCGCGAATTGTAATAAGATATAAAAATATAATCACGGAGCACGATGCTTCCAATTTTGTAAAAAAAAAAAAAGAAAAAAAAACTATGTCTATCTTCTGCACCTGACGCCCCTTTCACGTGTTTCAATGTACCAAAAGCCATACCACGTAGCTATATTGAAATACGCGAGACAAGCGTTCCAGAGTAAAATCGAAGCCGTCTCGTTACACGAATACAGAATTAAAATGGACTTTTAACTTTTCGTCTCTATACAGTATAAACATTATAACGATACATCTAATTATTTATATCCTAATTTTCAACCAATTCGTATGACATGCTCATTTACTTAATTCCAGAATGTCACTGTTGTCATCTACCAGATTTCACATGCATAAATGTTCATTTAAAAGAGACGCCTAGATCTGCGTCCGAGTAACACAGTTGGTAGCCTCCTAAGCGAACACGTTGGTAGCTTGAAGTCAGTTTGAACCGCAAGTCCCGCTAATTAAGTCTGGTCCTACATTGCCAGCCGGTTTATTAAGCTGACGCCAGATGCTTACTCGTAAATTCTCCTGGCAACTTCGAATTCCCAAACAGCCCGTACGCGAAGTCAAATGCAGTAGGTGGTACTGCGCCCTATAGTAGCTTCATAGAAACGCAACTGGTGTGAGGTCCGACCAATTGGATCAAGTGGAAACCTTCAATTTCTCAGATTTCCCGTATAATTGTTCCACTGGCAAGTAAACTTCCTCCACCCTCGCAAACCTCCCTAAACTCTCGATATCAAAACCAATAGCCTACCAGAGGACCGGATAGTACATTGCAGGAAGATAAAAACAATAACGAAAGGAGTCCATAACCTACCTGTTAATACCAATTTTCGAAAATTGAAATTTTTTTCGCCTGATATTTCTATATACATTATATTCATTGGTAAATAAAAATATTCTACTATGGCACGGAGTGTCTATTTAAAGACACGTGGGTATCAGTTTCCGATATTTTCCACGAATTTTATTCATCCCGGTTCCCCATCGTTTCGTTCACTTCTCTACTTACGAATTCCATAAAGTCTTATCTATGGATCGATATTAGAATAAGGGTCTTCGTCGCAGATGTAATTTCCATAATATGGCAATACGGCATGAGATTTCTCGGATAGCGATTGCGATATCGGGAAGCGACTTACAAAGGATACCGATGTATATATCTATAACTATAACCGTATACCCCGCTTGGAATTTTATTATTTTATATGAAAACTTTCCCGTGACGACGGCCGCAATTACCCCCTCTAACGTGTCATTGGCAGGGATGCTGGGGGGTCCATGGAAATCTTCAAGTTATCGTCCAGCCCTTAACGAGGTGTAAAATTTTTTTAAATAATTTTTTCATACTAGCCGTACGTCTCCTTGTAAATATCACGAATTCATTTTACCTCCTGGCAGCAGCCTCGCGATTAAAATTCCAAAGGGTGAAGAAAAATTAATTTTTCCTCCGATTACTTATCAAAATTATTTTTACTGGTTCAATAAAAAATCGATAATTATTTTCTCACTATGAATAATTAACCTAATTGGCTCAGGAAAGACTCGTTAAATTCGTCTTGCACGCAGTATGGGGTAGTTCGAAAATATCGGGGAGCGACTATCTCCTATCTTTATACACACAGGTCTATATCCACGTATAGGAGGCGCTAGACTGTATCGTCTGGTCGGCATCCACTATTCACTATCTGCTATCCGCAACGTTACACGTACTCACAGTGGACGCTCTTTGCTTTTATTTCGCAGTTTATGACGGAGAATGAAGATTAATGGGAGCCATTGTTTGCCCGAAGAGCCCGCGCCAGGGCCGTTAAGCTAAGCTAACTCACTTCTCTCCGAGTGAAAGATCTGCGAAACGACCTTATAAGGACGGTGGAAATACATCAGGGCCGTGGGAGAGATTAAAAGGTTAGGAAGGTTCGAAGCACTCTGGATCAGTGACCAAGGTACACTGACAATGAGAGAGTCGGTAGACCGAAGCAGCCAGGGATACCTCTTGGCAAATGAACTGGGATGACAGTGAGAAAAATGTGGAAAAAAAAAGAAAGAAGCAAAACGTTGAGGTAACCTTTTCGAATATTATGAAATTCCCTAACACCCCCATTTCACACGGGGAGTAATGCCTGCATTTTTCTTTGGTTTTAGGAAAGTAAAAAAAATTGTTTAAAAAAAATACGTCGACTCCACCGCGAACAGAGGAGTCGAGCTGCGGGGTGAATTCGGGTGGGGAAAAAAAGGCAAGCGATAAAATTCATCTCAATTCCCGGAGGGCGAATCGTTGCGATCACGCCGTCTCCTGACGAATACACGCAATAAATGTTGATCAGGGTGATAAGGTGTTTGGGAAATTTGAAATTTTTGTAAATACGAAAATATCTCATAAGAAGATACGTGAAACGTTCGGCAGTCCACTGGAGTATATCAAGTGATTATTTTTTTTAGGTACGAATGGTGGAATCAAGACAGGGAGGATATCTTCTCTAGATCACGGTCCAGCAGAAAGCAGTTCAATATCTGAATAATATTCGTCCAGTATCCAACCTGACTTCCGGTACCCCAGACATCTATACCTATATCTACTTGGTCATAAACTTGAGAAAATCGACGCTTCGACACAAACTTTAGTTTCACTGTTTTCTACGACAATCGACCACCGCCATATTACCCAGCTTGTAACTCAGTGAACGTACTAGCTTAGATAAGAAATATTTTCGAGGACGCTCCAGAAAAGTTCTTTTTAAATAAAAAAATATGAAAATATTCATATCGAGTACCGGCGACTGTAGACTATTTTGTCGATTATCAATGAAACAAATAATTAATTTGAATATCAAAAATCCATACGTTCTCTTTTAATTTAACACGGTAGTCGATAAGCTTATACCATAAGCCTATACTTTCACGAGAGTGATCACCTTGATCGATGAATTGGAAAAGGAGCAATGGCCCCTGAATTTCGTCGTCTCCGGTATGACAGGTAGAGGAACATTTTTTCGTCTATAGCCCAGCGACATTGAGACTTCAAAAGGTTTATTAACGTGGACGATTACACTGAATAAAGGGTCGTTGACCCTTCGACGCGACTGTTAACATGCATTAAGAGAGCTATCGATTTATCAGCAGAGAGAGGGACCCGATTAGGTTCAGCTATCGGAGCTTATGCTATTCATGCAAAATACAAGTTGACGTCATAGTCCCTGTTAAAATCGATCGTCGATTAATTGAAACCTACATCGCGATACGTATCTCCTTTTGAAGTCGCATTTGGGTATCCACAGTGATTACAGAGCCCTGCCAGTGTCAGGTCCATGCTGGATTCTGTGCAATGAAAACAGAATGGCGTCCAGTTGAGGAGGAGAAATCGAGGGAAATAAATCGCCTGGAATCCCGTCCAGGGGATTAAATTAGCATTTTATGAAAGACCAACAGGGCAACCCCTGAACGTTGGACCCGGTATACCCAGTGTGTACATATAATGTATAGAACGGGACAGAAGTAAAGGCACACAGTGAATTCCCACACGAAGCACGTGGTCGCCGGAGTAAAATAATTGAAAGCGCATAAGGACTCGCGAAAGTCCACGGGGTGCTTTGAACTTTCGTATAAAGCGAAAGAGCGCCGTGTATCCATACCGGAAGAGGGATTTGCCCAGCCTGGCGGAAATTGTCTAAAATACGAACAAGCCGGAGAAGGGTGGTCAGTGTTCGGTCGGTACGGAAGGGATGATTTTTCATGAAAACCCAGCGGCAGGATATGGGTACGAAGGACGTCCTTGTCCGATTGTACATATACATATATATACGTGTTGTAAAGAACGAATGGACGGAGGGAAACCATTATGACAAAGGAGCATGATCAATCTGACTCTGGTCCATTGGAAGAGGACGAACACAATGAACTGCATTCTGAATTCCTTTATGGCGCAGCATCCCTCTGTAGCCAGATCCAAACTACACGACTGGGTCAAACCGCTGTTACTTGTCGTTTACCAGGTTACCGCTTTAATCTTGTTTTTCCCCCTTTTATCTCGAATCGTCCGCCCTTCGAAGATCGTATTACTCCTCCAGCATCCAATATCCCAACCTAACCTATTTAATAAATTTCAGAAAAGCGTCTTCGTCCCTCGAACTCGTTCCCGAGTAAATCAGCCAGACCAGACTCCATCCGGTGAATCAAAATCTCGAGGAAAACTCCAAACCGGAAGTGCATCCCGCGATATTCTCCGTCATTGGATCATCTAGTCGTACCGACCCATGTTCCATGTCCACAATACGGAAACCGTCTATTTCGAACTCTAAACGTATTCTACCGGTAAACCACGTGTGTATATTCAACCCAAGGACCTCGTATGCACTATGCATCCTATAGATACGTGAACAGGGTGGCTAACGCGAGGTTATGCGCAGTGTAAACACAGGCTCCGCTGTACACGTGCACGGATGCGAGATACTCGCGGGGCGTCCTAGTCAGAGAGATCAGTTTGTGTGAGAGGACGAACCTGGTTGGTTTTAGAGGCCGAGAGTGGGAGAGAGAGAGAGCAGAGTAGCTGTACGGAGTCTGTAGGAGACGGCAAGAGAGAAGTTGCCGACCAGAATGTAATATCCTCGCACCTCTCTCCGCATTCTGTTCTACCCCCCCTCCCACCCAGGACTCCCCGAGGCCACATAATATCCTCCCGAGAATTGCCACTGCCACCAGCATCCCCAACCTCATCTTCGTCCACGTCCTACCAATTCCAGCTAGTAAGCAGCAGCAGCAGCTTTACCCTCTGCCGATCTCGAAAAAGTAAACCTCATCTCTACTTGAGGAGGCGGGAAGTCCGGAGGGTCGGTGATAGCGCGACTTAAGCCAGATCAGTATTCAGGCTTGAGCCTATACACTCTTCTCTATTGCTACAGGGAGTGTGATACCGGGGTGGATTTGGTATTGGTACCGATCTCGTGGTAAAAAGAAAAAAAAAAATTCGAGACATCTTAATTCGTGATTTTTATGAATTATTTTTTTTCTCAAATTCTAACAGGCTTTCCCATTTCTATGCTAATATACGAAAATTATTGAACCCTTTGTCGAGATAGACGTAGCTCGAACGTGACGTCTACGGGGTGATACGGAAAAGCCAACTCCTGGGATTCTCCCACGATAACGAAGTTACTTCGTTTCTCGGTAGCGACGCACGTCGCTGCACCCGATAATCGAATAGAAACGGGAAAACCGTTAATTAGTTAGTGCCGTTTTAGCGGCTATCGGATGCAAATTGGCCGGGCGTGGTGGTTAAAAGGTGGAGGTACAGTGAACCTTATAATTATGAGAAAGGCAATCTAATGAAATACCACATACCGCGGAGCGAATGGATCAAAGAATTTCATTTCACCGTCGACTCCACAACTCCCGTGCAACTCCAATTAGCAGCCCTTGATACAGATAAGTTGTAATTTACCAAAAAAAAAAAAAAAAAAAAAAAAAAAAAAAACTCGCCTCCACGTCCACCGTCTATCTCCGTGGGAAGCAAGGGTTGAAATCTCCATAAAGAGCAGAGACAGACGCGTAGAAAGGGTCAGTGGAAAGAGCAGCGAGATGCCGTGAGCGAGGGTGCGACAGAGAGGAAACGAAATGACAACCCTGTATTCGCAAAGGAGATAAAACAAGTAGAAAAAGCTTTACAGTTTTTTTTTTCACCCGAAACCCACAATTTTTCAAATCTTTTTCCACAACCCCCCATCTTCACCCCCACGTACGCCTACATGTCCCAATGATAAATGCACGTCGCTTCATCCTGTAGAATATTCACGATCCCCCCCCCCCCCCAAGGATTCACTGATCGATGGTCCACCCTACTACCAGCCACTGTCCAGCATCCCTATGTCTTACAATTTCAAATTGACAACCCTCGTTCAGTTCCGACCAAGCGTACCGGTGTACGAAGATCGTCTGACCATCATCCCTTTACGCGCCTACCCTTATGCGACCAACCCCTATACGATACACCCAAGGCAACCAAGGTGTAAGGTCACTGGACCGTAGTGCCATACAGTATCACTTAGACCAGACCAGACTTTACGGTTCAACCACTTCCGCCCATACGCAACTTGGTCAATTGATCTGCGAGGGTGACATTTTTTTTTTTTAATTCCTCTCATTACCACCCCCAGAGCAAAATATAGGAGCAGCTTCTCCATATGGGATAATCGCATGGGAAATTCTTTCACGCGCGACGCATGCTCACGTGCTTCATCAGTCCCGTGCGTGATGCGTCGAGTGCATCGAGTACTTGTAATATATACACCGTGCAGTTACAATCCCGATTCCCGAGGCTTTATCAATCGTGTGTGCGAGGGACACTTGGTGTCGTAGGTGCAAGATTCAGCGTCGCGTCGCTACGGGAAGCGACGTTGACGTCCATGCACCGGACTAGGAAGTGCATAAATGTGCACTACTCCCCTGCGTCTAGTTGCAGTAGGGATCTCGGGAGCAGCGGGGTGCGACATGTGTTTTCGAGGCTCCTCCATCATGAGAATTTATGATCCCAGCGTTGAACGGTGCTGGGGCGTACATGCCCGAATAACGAGAGATCGTCATGCGGTCGTATAACGTCGCGGAATTTGTTGTTAGATCGATAGTAAACTTTAGCGTTTAAAATTTCATACTGAATTATTCGTTTATGGATATATATATATATATATATATATATATATATATATATATATAGAGAGAGAGAAAGAGAGAGAATTTTATCACGATAAATATCCTTTATCCTCCACTTCGTACTTTATCTCTTTTCTTTGTACGTCATCCAAGAGATTCGTCTCCTCGAGAAGATTTCTTAAGACGCGACTTCTCTTCGCGTAACTTTTCTTTCACTCGAAATTGCTACTTCCCTTCGTATACGTTATAACGATTTGTCATAGGGGTATCTCTTCCCGGAAGTTTTTGCACTCAGAAAATAAGTCGACAAATTTTAACGGTAAAGTATATATAGACGCTTATGCATGTATATACGTACAGTCATTTGCCCATAGAGCGTATACTAGCTGCTCGGGTAAATGCGCTGTGTACATGTATACTATATACGTACGTATATAGCGATTCTATAAGGTTGCTGAATTTCAACGGTACTCGCATGGTTGAATCTGGTCGATTTTCGCGAAATTAACTATTTGCCAAACTGTACGATGTTTACCTTAAATTACAAGCACGCGGGAAGAGTCGTCTTCTCCTCCATCATATATATATATATATATATGCTTTGAAGGAAAATATTTCACGAAGCCCGAACGCTCGTTTTGTTCTCTATTAAACCGCATCTCGACCGCGGGATGCTGGGACTCTCGAGATTCCTTTGGAGTTCGTTTTCGTAACGCTTCTTTTTCTCTTTCTCTTTTACTCTATTTTTTCCCCCCTTTTCTTTTGTCCATTTCTTTTTCTCTCCCTTTAGCCAGAGCTATACGCACACACGGCCGACACATAAACGCACGTGCACACGAGCATCGAAAGCCGTGTCGAGGTTTAATATTGTGCCGGGTTTCTAAGGAAAGATGTTGTTTCTTTCCTATCTGGCGCCTCGTAACGCAGTTTTATGAAACGTCTTTTTATTTTGGTATTTCGTAAGTACGTATAGCTACACCTGGTTCCCGTTTCCCTCGTGCTATACCTGAATATCATACGGCTACTGATGCCACGTGGGCAGAAAGAGAGCGAGTGAGCGAGACAAAAATTAATTTCACTCAATTGCGAAAAACGTAAGAATAAAATTCCTAAAGGCCCCTTCACGTGATGACCGTACCCGTGGCTGATCGGTTGCTGCAATCAGTGCAGGTAACGCGAAAATGCAATGCAATGAGTCCAAAAGGTAAATAAAGTACGTTATAGGAGAGCTTCGAGAAATCCTCACGTTTTATAGAGAGATTTATAGTACATATACGTAAACAGATGCTTCGGTGCAGTTATCGAATTTAATTATTTATAAAAAAAAATTTTTCTTTACTTTGCATACATATAAAATAATCATTATAAAAATGCTGATCCTTCGCACCGATTGACTTTATCGATAACGTGTCTTTATGCGTATTAGGATAGCAGGTAGATGGCAAACCTAGTATAATCGGAATATATTTTAAAAGTGCATATAGAGCCATCTGTGGATGTAGTACAGAGGTTAATATCTCGTATCGTAAAGATCCTGAGGTAAGACTTCAAGTGGCCTGCAAGGAATTGGTCCCGCGAGTCTGCAGAACCAGCGGGTTGGCAGCAATGGACTCTGGAGTGGAATCGTATAGAAATTCAAGAAGGAAAGATGGGAATGATTTTGAAAAAAAAAATGGACTCGAAATAGGGGTAAAAAATAAGTAACGTCCATAGTAAGTAAAGTAAAAGTAAGTAAAGTCCATAGGAAACGAGCGGCGCATTTTCACTGGCGCTGTGCTACGTACGTGCTTAGACGCGTGGTACAATTTATTACAACTTTCTTGCGCGTTAAAGCGTACACTAAACCGCATATCTAATGCTCCGTTCCCAGGGGAGACTAAATCATAAATTGCTCGAACCCTCCGGTTCTTGCGCAATGTTCGGGATTGCATGTGCATCTAGGTACGGAAGAAGGAGCAGTGACTGTTACGTGCATCTTGCAAATGTATAATGGTACATGGGAAGGATAATGTACTGGGTTATTATTACAATTTTTTGCACGACTGAATTTTGAAAATTTGTTTAATTCAACGTGGCACGTCTGCTGGGAAATACGCGAGTGACGGGAAATTTTGGCTTGGAGCAAGTGTCTGGTCCATGTGTGGAGGATGTACGTAGAAGAGGATGCAGATGGGGGAGAGCAAACTTCTAATTCCGAAGCTATCGACCTTTAACCTCGATCGAATTAGCTCACGCGACTGTCACTTCGGTTAGTTCAATGGAGAGAAGTTGGGCTTGTTTCTACCTGGGAGAGTTGTAACGTGCATGTAGCCAGTGATGCCTGAGGCATCTGTGACTCCTGGAGCATTATTAACGACCGGATCTCCTTTCGAAACTGTAATGAGATCGGTGTGGATGCGCCTTTATCCGGGTGAAATAAAATGGTTTTCGAAGCGATAGTAAGAAGGCGACGAATACATAGGCGTAGGTGGGGACTGACTGGGTGGTTGGAATTCATGAAATGGTAAGAATATAAAAAAAAAAGGTAACAGATCGTTTTTGACGTGATCGATTCTGGACCCGTTCAATTTTCTAGAACACCAATGGAAAATTTCATATTCGGACTATCGCAAAAATGTAAATACCGAAATGAGATTTCAGCGGAGCGAAGTGATCGGACTGGGGCAAGAAATTGTACTTTTCGTTACATCGACATAAAGGTCGAATCGATCTTCGTCGAACTCACCGATTTCACCGCGTCGTAGTCCCCTTTCTTCAACAGGTCCATCAGCTTCTGATGCTCCATTTCCTCTTTGGTCACATACACCTTGCTCTCCTTGAGTCTCATTGCGTCTTGAGCGAGAATCTTGTCGTAGTCGTCGCTCAGGACGTTGTGGAAATTGAACTGCTTGGTCGGTAAAACAGGTTCGGATATTTTTGGTAAATCGATCGGTAAGTCTTGTTTGAACTTAAGAGTCTTCACAAGTATTTCACTCACAACCGGAGGCTGATTATCGATTTTGTCTTTGATAGAAACTTCATTGTCACGCTCCTCCAGATCGCGTTCCGATTTATTTCGATTGATACGATTAGCTAATTGGACGGTATCCTCCGTGCATTTTTTTTCTAAGACTGATCTTGACTCGCCCACGGAGATGTCGTCGACCGGTCGCGAACAGAGACGATTGTCCATAACGATCTCTCGTTGCAAATCAGACTTGAGCTCCTCAAGAGGGACAGTGGAGCTTGATAGACTGCTTCCCTCCCGAGAGTGGTTCCCTAACTGTTCCCTAGTTAGCCTCAAGGTACTTCTGACCTCGTAGAGCGAGTTCCCGTCGCAGCTTTCCTGCATATCTTCAGACGGCTCGGAATTCTGCTCCCTGACCTTGCCCGAGAGTCCTTCAGACTCGTTCGTCTCGGCAGGACAGGTTCTTCGAGATTGATTAACATGATTCGGCCTGGTAGCGTTGTCCTGATGATGAGTCTGGAAGGTGCTGAATGTCTTGGGTGGATCGTTCAGGATCATAGTCTGATCCCAGGGTTTCGCGTAGATCGTATCTTTCCCTGTGCTCTCGGTAAAACCGGAAGTCTTAACTTTCCCATTGACCATCTTCTGCTGGACCTTGAGACACTGGCTAAGACCAATTTCCGGGAACCTGCAGTCGTCGTTGTCGCTCTTCTGATCCTCGACGATAGTTTCCAATTGTTCGAAACGAACGTCTGAGATCTTCTCGTAGATGTCTTCGTCGTCGCTCTGCCCACGGGAGTTTCCCACGTCGTTAGCCACGTGGACTTTACGTTCGTTGGCTAATAGTTTGTCACCGTAGGCGGACGGAAGCGCGACAGGTTTTAGAATCGATTCCAGGTCGTCGGCGTGGATCACCTGCGGCTGTGGTCGCTCGTAAATCTTCTCAATGTGTTTCGGCGTCGCGTAATGGGACCTAGTTACCGACTCGTTCACTATAGTAGTAGCAAATGAGTTCTGCTCACTGGGTTGCTGAAGAGTCGCGTACATGGCATTGTTCGGTTTGAAGGTCGACACAGGATTGATGATCGTGCACTTTACATAATTCTCGTTACCGGTCTGTGATTGATCTTTCCTCGGGATGGCTGGTAGTTTCCTACCTTCGAAAGCATTCGGACCATGAAAGGTTCTGGGTGTCGGCGCCAGCTGGGCCTGGTTTTCTAGTTCTTTATTGCTAGATTCAACCTGACCACGAAGAAGAGTCCGTAATCGGGGTGGCTCGACCGGTCCATAAATGCTATCCAGCCTGGATGAGCTCTCTATCTTCGGCTGCACTTTGCAAGAGGAGCGGACAGCCAGGCGCTCCTTGACCGTTCGTTCGAGGTCCACGGAATCCGTCGTTAGTTTTTTATGGTTCCGCTCGTCGCGATACGATCCCTCCATTGGCTTCCCGGGATCGGTTCGATCGGCATCAGAGACCTGTGCCTCGCACGGGAGAAGTGGGCGCTGACTTTCTCCGTCCATATTTGGTAGGGCCGTGAGCTGGGCCGCTCGGTCCCCGCTCGACGGGCCCTTCTCGCTGGACACGGTGGGCCTTGCTCGCGGGCTCCTCTCTTCCCTAATAAGCACCCCGGCACTTTGATTGACGCTCTGCGTCCGTTTGAAAGACGGACGCCTACTGGGAATGATCGTCGACGTGGCTTTCCCAGGCTCCGGCTCGGCTCGGGACTTTGTTTGGTTGGCAAGCCTGTTCTCCGTTATCTTGCTCCTCTCGCGAGCGACACGTGAGTCGAAACTACAAGTGATCTTGGATGACTCCGCAGAGTCCGTACCGAGCTCGGTCTTCCTCGACCTAAAACTCGAATTCGAGAATCCTCTCTGAGGAATTTTCGACGTTGTACCAGGACTCATGTCCCTTGTTGACCTGGTACCGTTTGACCCGCTGAACCCGTAGTCGTTCTGCTTCGTTTTACTCCTAGCTGCCAGGTACTCCTTGTAAGTGCCTCTGCTGGTGTTCACGCCAATGCTGACCTTGTCCGCCTTGACCTCGCCCTTGTTACCTTCTCTGTTAAGATCATCGTAGCTCACAGTACCGTTCAGTTTCTCCCCAGTCTCCTCGACCGATCTGGCTCTCGAGTTAGAACTGTTCCTGTACCTGTAGTCGGCACTGCTGTTAGACCTGACCAAGACCTTGTCTTTGACGCCAACAAAGTTCTGACTCTGGGTCTGACTCAGCCACTCATCCACTCTCTTCTGCACCTCGCCCTTCCTCATCAGCAGATCAGGCACCTTGCCAACAGAATTTTTATTGCTCTCCGTCTCCGCCGATGTCTTTCCTGGAGAACCCGCTATAGCGCGGGAAGTCTCTTCCACCGGGACGATCCTCCCGGAGTCCTTCAGCCGATCTCGCGAGCGCTGCCGCACCTGGGTCTGCTGGTTCACTTTCAAAAGAGGCTGCAATTTCTCCGTCAGGGGCGGACCTGCGTTTCTAGCCGCGGGCGCCATGGGGCTCCTCATCTTTGACTTCTCTCTCTGTCTCTGCTGATCCATCACTGCCTCGAAGTTCGTCACGTTTATGCTGCCCACGTCGCTGAGGTCGGATGATCTTCTGTAGTCAAGATCCTCGTACTCGTCAAGGATGTTATTTACGGATTGCGTGTCTATCGAGCTGGTGCTCTTTGATTTGTTCCTGATCACGCTCTCGTCACTGCTCGAGTATCCATAACTGTTCTCACGGCTGATCTGCTTCTTCGGCGGCACTTTGATCTTCTGATACTTCAGCAGAGCGTTCTCGTATCTCTGCAACGGGTTATCCGCTTCAGGTACGCAGCTATCTGTTCTGCTCTTCTTCAATGCTATTCGCGTACCAGAAACCTGCTTGTTATTGATGCCGACCTCGTTCGAGCTCGCGCAATATTTTCCAGCTACGTTGCTCTCCGTGTTGCTCTTCAGGATCGGATTCCGGAAGCTCGTGAAGTTGGCCGCATTTCGTGAAGTAGTTTCACCGCGAGGAGTCACATCCGAATATATCAATTCCTCCTTCGAGAAGATCCGTGATTGACCTCGTCCAGGAGTACCGGCGACCGTTGAGCCATCCTCGTCGGCAAACGGAATACTTCCGCTTCCGCCGCCGCTACCGCCGCCCGACAAAGCTTTCAGAATGATTTCCTCGCTCATCGTTCTCCAACGCTTCGTTTCAAATCACATCTTGTTTACGAGCCTTCGAGCGTCGCGCAACAAAAATTCAAACGTTAAACTGATTTTAAATGAAAAACGGGACTCGACAGTTTATACGAATACGTCAAAATTATCGCGATTGAAAATTAATTTTTTTTTTATTACAATAATACGAGTAACCCTGGTAAAATTTTATTCACAGAACCCTCACTGACACCTTTGCTTGCTGCAAATTTTCACGTTTTTTATAATCCACTTGAAATACTTCAATCACCAATTCCAGGTACTGCGATCTGTAACAGACAAATAATTACAAATATAAAATGACGTTTGTCCGAAAGTCAATAAAGTTTCACGTTCCAGCGTATAAATTTCGCAATGCGATACCCGTTACTGCTTATTGTTTTTGTATTATGAAAACTTAGACGTTTTAACGGCGATGAGTAATTGACTCAACGTTACAGGCTATATATATACACACACACTTATTTTTACATCAATAATTTAATTTTGACATTAAAATAAATTTTTTCAAATTTCACGTCACGCGTAACTCTAAATACGATTCAATGATTTCATACGAGCCCCACACACTGGATGTCTCCTGGCTCGAATTCTACTTTTAGTCAAACCTCGTGTGCATACAACTTTTCGTAGTACCCACCAGACTCTCGTCCAGTGAAACAGATATTGATTGGACGATTATTATAATTAACTTCCTAATGATATTAATTAATTAACTGACGTACGTAAACAGCTGTGGCTATTAACTACCTGCGTGAAAGTCTCTACAATCCACACACGACACGGCCAATTACTTTTTACTTAATATCCTATTTTCCTCGTACTACACTCAGCCGTACTGAATTAATTACAGCAGAGCTCACGAGACCGCGAGTCCCAAAAGATTTTAATCGGAACGACGTAGCGACGACGATCAACGCTCGAACGAGACTCTAATTGTTATGCATGTAAACGCCACGTTAATCAGTAAGTCACCACGCGTATGTATATTTACACATATGACTCCTCGACTTTCATGTGCCGACGTACACTACCCCGACGCATTAGGCCACTGCTAAAAATGAACCTATGATTCGTATCGATCACCATGTGCATCGGTTAACAGATGTGTATGAATAATTCTGTAAGAACGATAAAATCGTCACGTATGTCCGTGAAGCAATTCGCAACACCCTATATAACGAGAGTGCGTTGAAAAATTAATTGGCAGCTGAGATAGTTTTGAAAGGAAAGGAAAAAAAAAAAAAAAAAAAAATTGCAAAAGATGGATAAAAATAATTTTTTTAAATTGCAAAATACGTCTCGACAACGTATGACGTAGTTCCGCCACGTGCTTAGCTATGTATATTAAAACAAATAAAGTACCCCTATGTTATTGAGAAGAATTTTCTCTCCCTTTTTTTTCCCCTCTCAATATCCTCAGCTCCTTCACGACCTGCAGGAATCTCTGGGTAGTCTGGAGATGAGCCAAGAGCCAGCAGGCAACACCGGATATATATGAAAGAGTAATATAGCACTTCCTGTCAGGCCACCCTCGCAGAGTCAACCCTCCCCTTTACGAGGTGGGAGAACCAATCAGGTAAAAGACATAATGACACAGGAAAAAACATTAAATATAAGAAGTGTAAATTCGCGTGGGCGTCTCGGCCGTGGCACTATTGCGCACTGCGAAGGCTAATTGCTAATTGGAATCTCGTAATGATCGAGGAGCGTTAGCGAAGGATTGCATCATCGTGGCCAGGACCTTTGACCCGAATTAATTAAACAAAGTAACATTGAATTAGATGTATAAGGAACGTCGCCGGAAAATATCCAGCCTGACGGCCGTGACGATGCACTGTGGGAATTCTTGGTGAAAAGGCAGGAGAACGGCAAGATCAGTGTTATTGGAAGATTGTGGAAAGATGATAACTGGACCGCGTTGTAATTCTAAGCTATATGCCTGAAGATAATACGGCGGACATTAATCTTCTTAACGAATTAGGCTTCGCCTATCGCCAGATAACGCTGTACACCCTTCCGTCGAGTGCTCGATCACGCATACGTTCCACGTATGACGTACGTGGGACGTTATCGGTTAACTGGACCCCCTTTACATCGAACGTGGAGATAAACAGTGGCACGTAGGGACAATGAAAAATTTAGGTAGATCATACAGGTTCGATAATTCAGGATTGTATTTACGTGGCAGATGGATCGATGTAATTTTTTTTTCATACGAGCATGTTGATTAGGAATTTTTTTTGGCAAAAAAATTTTCAGTCCAAAATATTTATATATGTCCCACGTGTACCAGGTCCCATGTACTTCCAAGAGCGACGGGTCATTTCCAGCCGGATATTTGTAAAATTCTTGAAAATCCTCGATAAAGATGCATTGTTAAAAATTCCTCGTGGCTTTTATTCTTCTCAGTGGTGGGTCAGCGGAACACGAGGGTTCGGTGTCTCTGCGTGGGGCCTTATTCTAGACCTGACTTCACATGTGGGACCCTGGCGCTTCGCTCAAGTACCGATTCTTTTTTCCTCAGATCTTTTTCCACGTACACGACCGGGGGAGTCGTGCTTGACTTTTTTGCCAAAAATAAACCATGCGTCGCGACCTCCATGTTCTACTAGGTTCTAGAACCTTCTGTGGGAGAGCTGACTCCCCGAGCGAAGTAATAACGTGGGCAATTGGTTTTGGACATTTTTATAGAATTGTGCAAATCGTAACTAACCGCTCTATTGGCGCAGTGCTGACTGTGGCTCTACGGGTAAAAAAGGGTTTTCTCAACAACTAGGGGATTATCGACGGCGCACTGCCGTCCTTGGGTAAACTGGCAATATTGTGCCAAGCATGACGGCGGGTGCTACCGAAAGCCGTATAAAGCGTGGCACGAGCAGCTGCTTGTCGCGGCTATTCATTTATCACGGGACTATTACGCGTCGCTTTACGTGCGCGACTCTCGAAAGTCCAACAAACATTAATTACTTTCCGTGGATTATTAAAGCTTGATGGGTTTCGAATCGACAAGACAGACGCAACCGTCGACCACGGCTGATTTGCGTCCACAGAAACGTCGCGTCGGTAATGCGACGCGTTTTTAACCTTCAGACGATTCGTTTCTTTTCGTCTGTTTACATTTGTCTTTTTCGTCTCAACCGTCCCCTTACTCTCAACCAACGGCGGATTTTCACGACGGAATATCGGATGATAAATTGCGCAAGGAGGATTCTATGGGCATGACCATACAAAATGGCTGTGCTAGCACTTCGCGCGATGACAGAAAACTCCTTCCGCGTAAGTAGAACGTATTTTTATTAGCTAACGTCGGAAACTGCATAGACATAAAAGTGTATACGTTTATGCGTAGGTGTATGCATTTTATGAAAACTACTACAAAATTTTTATTTTTTATAACAGATAAAAATTAAAAGTTCACGACACTTTTCTTAATTCTCACTCGACCGACCCCTACGACCCTTCGGTCTTCTTTGATCTTCCTTTGGAACCGGATACATTCATTAAGTGTGCCTCTTTTCAAAAGTAACCGAGCCGGACTACAAACAAGTCCATTCATACAGATAACCAGCACTGCGTCCCCGAGCTAGCACTTGCATTGTATGTGAACTCATTCAGAGTACCGATAATCGTAGAGTGAATCGTCGAGCTCGAATGGACGCTGCTCTGCTATGCCGTGATAAGAACATTCACTTTATATTATCCCTGCTCTTCCACAAAGAAATCGAGCGAGGCGTGACGTAGTTATTTTAAGTGACAGTCATTGTCATTGCGAAGTTAATTTTTATATACATCAACTTCAGATAGTGCCAATAATGTTATTGACCTTTCGTTGATCTAATTTAATACAGCGAATTCACAGTGGCTGACTTGACACTTTTATATGACTACGATACAACCTGTTTTCACAATACTAGAGTCAAAAATTTGTATTGTAAATTATTATTATTTGTATTATTGTAATATTGTAAATTATTACTGGTAAAACTCCAGAATACGACACCTTCTTAAAGAGCTTCATGTAAAAAGAAATTAAACGATCCACGGCTAACTTCAAGAAGGTCTCGTATTCTGTAGTTTCGTTTTATTAATTATGTATATCAAGAGAAAAAAAATAACAATACTTTACCAACACAGATACGCTACTCCGTCTCTCTGGATGGCCTTGCAGAAGAAAAAATCACGGAAATTATCTTGGCAGTTGCACTACTGCGTTGGCACTGGGCAATTTCGCGTAAACGAACATTAAGGGAAACGAAGAACCGTTTTCTGGTTTGCCACGACTCCTGCTTGCACCAGGATACCAACTATGGATCACACTATCTCGACGACTTCACGCTGACACTTGGAACTGTTATTTACGAGAACGCACGTACCGTTTGATTTCTACGAATCACGTGATTTATCGGGTTTAAGATGCCGTTGGACAAGCAGCGACGCGTAGGTACGGATCGAAGTTACAGGTTAGAATACTTCTGTCACTGATACCACTGCCACCTGGGTTATTAAAACACTGATCAAGTCGTTCGTGTAGAGCCCTTGGAGGATTGTTTTGGGTTTTATAAAAATTCTTCAAACTGACTGGCCTCTATAGCTAAAGCTGGAACGAGCCAGTTCCAGACTGTTTTCATCCAGCAAAAAAGGTGGGACATTATAAGTTTTTGTCAGAGCTATAAATGGTATACATACGTGGGAAAGAAACGTTTCGGAACATCTACTCTGTGTATTAAGACATTTACAATTTCGAATCCATACAGACGTACGAGCATGAGATACATTTATTAAATTCTTTGGATTATACTGTTTGTCAATATATAAAAATCCAGGAGTGACATCTATTTCGGTAAATAATGCGTCGCGAGATTATCACTCGAACAAAAATAAACGTAACAAACAATCCTCCGTGAACATCCGAACGACCGATAGCACACAAAGCTTAAAGTATCACAAAACGAAAAATGTTTTGAACAAGACGAAAGAACACTCACAGCACAAAAATAACACATTGAGACTGACAAACCAGCTCGATCTTTACGGTTCGATCCTCACGATCGCGTCCGCCCGTCTCGACTGAAGGTGTTCCTCGCTCGGCCGCCGCGTGGATCGCGTGGAGCGGCAGCACGATCACGATCGGATGTGGATGGACCGGTAAAAAGGCGGGCTAGGGGAAGGGCTGGAGTTGGGAAGAAAAGAGCGACAGCGGGTTGTGGGTATAGCAGCGATGGCGCTGTGGCAGGGGCAAGAGAAAGGGTAGAGGCAGAAGCCAGAAGGTAGAGAAGTAACTCGAGCCGAGTCAAGTAAGAGTCGAAGACTCATGGTCGTTCGGTTCTCTCGCGAAGAGGAGAGAGAACCAAATAGAACAGAGGACATTAAAAGAGAATATACAGATAGAGACCGAGAGTGAGAGAGAAAGAGTCAGATCCCAAGACCAGGAACGACGTGCCAGTCAGGGGCCCTCTGAGAAACTGAGGCTGTCCATTCCTTCCCCGCTCTCTACTCGCCCTTTCTCTCTCTGTCTCTCCTTCTCTCTCTCTTCCAGAGGGGCCCTAGACCCCACGTGGGCAACCGTAGCGTTGTTGTATGCGTACCAAAGCCACACGGTGCCCCTATCTTGCTCATTAACAAAGAACAGGCTGGTTCAGCCGGAGTGTAGTACGATGCACTCGCGCAACGTGCGTGCATGTGACTAAGCTGCACTGGTGAGTGCATCCTATATACTTATGCATCTGCCAATGACTAGACGAGGCAGGAGCGGGACATTTCGAACGAGTCAGTCCAGACACTCATGTACGCGCCATTCTTACGTAGCGTCGGGGTACAGTGTGAACGGTCCTTTTCATCCCTCTGAATGCAGTCAGAGCTCGAACCATCCAGTTACCCTTTTGTCAACCATCCACCCACGGGTTCACCATTCTTTGTTCACCCTCGATCCTCCGTGAGCGCAATGTCAGCCGAGGTTAAAGACTGTTTCGACGTTACCCGATAGAGACCTACGATACCTTTTTGCCTTTTGGAATGTCTCTTGGTACTTCTAGGTAAACACGCTAAGCCCACACGGAGTCTACCAAACAGTTTGACTATGGTGCACCGTACACTTCTTCCATACGTGTACGATATTTCGAACCGGTATCTCCGCCAGCCGTATACTCCCAGCCACGTTTGTTTACCTTCTTTAAACTCTCCGGGAATGCCAGCAGAAGAGGACTCGGATAACTTTAGGATTAGAGACTGTTTCTTTAAACAGTGATTTATGCTGAATTTTCATAGCGCCCTGTATCTACTCCGTTGAATCGTACTACCTGAAAACGGTACTGGCAGACTATGTTCATGGCTTCACGTACCGTATATCTATATATACGTAGTACGAATCACCTTTGTTCATGTAATCACTATTGTACTTGGATGCAACGTTCTCCTCTCGACGCCAGATGTGCCAGCAGCAGCCTTTCCACACCATAACGTTGTACTTCACTGCTCCCTCTATTCTTCCACTCTCTTCTACTCCTCCAGTTCTATCCGATCCTCGATAGGGCACTGCGCACGCCATTCGCGTGTTCCTTCGTATTTATTATTCGAACGTGACTAACTTTCCGCACAGCTCTCGGATATGGAATTCCCCTCTGTGCCGCTCGCGAACTTCCTGAGACTTATCAAGCGAGTCTCGTAACTTTGCGTGCGAATATCTTCACAGTGAAAATTCACCACGATCTCCATATACGGTCGAGAGAATTATTGGGTGGGGTAACATTATCACGAAACGAGTTCGTCGAAATTCCAAAAATTAACCGATGAAAATTTCACTGATTTTCTTTTTTGAAAATTCACTCCGGGAATTTTTTATTTCATATCTAATCCAATGCTGAGCCAATGATTTCCTTTATAGGAATTCCGTAACGAATTCATTCTGACGTCACCATATCGTTCGTCACATTGTCACGTCGAGTATGAGTCGCTGCTGGTAATACTAATTAGTGGCAGTAACGAATAGTGAATTTTAATTAATAAAATTAAAAATAGCGACAACACCCCATTCAGGGGCCCAGTACCATCCCCCAAGTTCATCCAAAGACCTAAATGTACCATAGTCTCGAATATTCATGTACTCTAGCTATATTTCTCTCTGCTTCCATCGCTCGTGAATAATTTTATCAATTATTAATGTCTGTGAACGTGTATAGTAATTTTATCTTTGGCCCGAAACCCCACTGAGAATAATAGAAACAGAAGCTGTTATCATTTTGTATAAGTGGAGGATGTTTAATGGCTGCTAAAATTTCCGACAACGAACAAGGATTGTTGATCACGGAGAACGGATCGGTCGCACTTATAACATCAACATCCGTCGACTAGCTAGACTCGCTGCAAGTTCATACAGACTTACCTAACATCCAAGACCGTTTGTTTTGCTTGAATCCAACGTGCCGTCTGCGCGTAGCATCCAAGAAAGTCAGGGGTGTATCTACGCACCTAGCGTAGGGCGCATGGGATCGGGTATACCTCCGTGACCGTAGAATCTTTTCTCCTAAAGGCCAACGCGCATCTTAACTTACGCATAAATATTTGCTACGTGACTGCATGCTTGCTTACTTCTTCGGATGCTACTTTACTCGCTATGTAATTCAGACTGTGCGCCAACGACTAACCGAGTGTACTGGATGCAGGAGAGAAAGCAGAAACCTACGTCTGACGTCGATCCGCTGATGGAAATATGCCTCAGGCACTTCTAGGTCGTGCACAAACGCTCCTGCCACTACTCCTGAACATGCTGCCTCTTCGGTTAATGGCCCGTTACGTTTATGGTGCTACGTAGAATTAGGGCTATTTAAATGAATCCCTTTACCGAGAAAACGGCCGTTTCTCTTGTCATCTGCACTTTGGAGGTTAGTGTCTTTATGCAGGCCGTTTGGCCTTACGTGCGTTTCTCTCGGAAAACTTTTTACAGCGAGTGATCTATGGGTAGCATTGTTGACCGGGAGCCGATCTGTCTTACTTCAACGTACTTCATCGCAGGGGGTAGTATTTTCCGAGGAGATCAGTTCGCAAGGGATGCTGTATTTTTTTACGAACTTTTACATAACGGGTAAACTGTCGTGGGAAATTAAATTTTTTATTTTCTTTCATAACCTAGATAATTTGAAAAAATTTCTTTTATCTTTATTTTTGGTCGTATTTTCGTAAAAAAAATTAATGGAGGTGGAAATAAAATTTTTGATTTTTTTTATACCTTAACGTATAAACCAGCCAATAGCAGTTTTCGAACAATTCGTATCCAGCGTTCGAAAATTCCACGGTACACAATTTCAGTTCCCACGAGAACCCATACAGAAAAAACGTACACGCTGCTTAAACCGATGTATCAAACTCTGCATAAAGTTCGGGCAAAACGGCGGAAAAAATTTAAAGTTTCAGCAAACGGATGACTTTACACCCAAGATGTATTTACCGTACACTAATTCAATGCATATATGTATATTTTCATACGGATGTATATCTATATAATGTATGTATACATTTAGTAAAATATATACTCTATTAAAAGGTACACAGCATCCGGCCTACAAGATTAGGATCATTTGAAAGGGATAACTCCTATATATCAGCATCATCATCGACTTCCGGTAAAATAACTTATATAAATTATATCACGTTTCAATACGTGAATCCTGTAACCATATATTCATATCGTTTTCCTAAATGTGTCATCTGTCGTCAAGATATTGGACGTTGATACAAATTCCTCTTGGTTCCAACGAGATCTCGTTACTCTCGTAAACATCACTCGCGTCGTTAAAGGTGCGCATAAAGAGATTGCTCGAATAAGTCTTCGGGGGTTTCATGGGTCTCTTCGTGCAGTTATCGATAAGCCAATGCTGTGTGACAGAATGATTATTTACCAAACGAAAAAAAAATATTAAAAAAATTACCAAACTATACCAGGTACCTGTTTGAACGGACATGGCGTAATAAAACTGTATTCCCCGGATTTTGAATTAAAAAAGTATCCTCGTACACTGTAAAGCGTACCGGGTGGTACATGAAGTTCTCCAACGGGTTCAGTGAGATTCCGAAAAACTACACGTTTCTCTAACAACTGATAGACGAAGTTCTCGGCGTTCTCAGCTGTGAAAATTATAATTGCCGCCATTTTGTGACTTTTCATTGTTTTTAAGAAAAATAAATTTTTTCAATTCGACTGTACTCGTCAACGTGGAAATTGGTTGGTGAATTAACATGTCCCACGTGTCATATTATATTCCTCATGGTACTTACTCCTGTGGGATGATTTCCTGGAGGAACTTCTACTTCGGCTGGTCTTCTGCAATTCAGAGAGAACGGAAGGGAAGACGGAGAACAAAGCGGAAGTAAGATTGACAATTTAAAAAAAAAAATAAAGTAAAACTTATAGCAAATGAGAAAAGGCCTATTCTGTCTGTGTATATATATATATATATTTATTGTATCATATTGCGAACAATGAACTTGCATCACGTGAAGATAATTGTAATGATATAATAACAATGCTAATTTATTATCGGCGAGCTGTCGCTTTCGTAGGCTGCACTTATCACTTTTTCATTCTCTAAAAAAACAGACAAAATATCCTTTCTGTCGTTTTCCATACGTTGCTTCGTTCGATCCTTTTATTTTCCTCGCAGATAACTTCACTTGCGATTTCGTAGGCCTACCTTGGGTCTCTTTGGGTCCTGCAGAGACTCCTGGGACTTCTTCAACTCGTTCATCACGTACTGCGTGTCCTCAGCTTCCATCTTCGAATTTCTGGTATCGCCGTATGTATTCACGCAGATCAACTTGGGGCAGCCAGCCTTCTCGGTGATCAGGCACGTCTATATGCAGAATTCGAAGCGTCACGCTCGACTATTTTCAGGAAGAGAGCTAATCGGACTTTACAGGAAACTCTTTTACGGACAAGAGAATCGAAGGAACAGAAGGGTGCAAGAGAAAAGGAAAGACAGAGATCGTGAGAAGAATCTTGATCAGAGCTGAGGAAAATTATAACAGGCTAGATCCTGGGAATCTACTGCAACTCGAATTAAATCCTTTTTCTTGTCAATCCTTCCAATCGAAGTAGAAACGATTTTAATTCACTTTGACCGGTCGCGCCATCCGTGGAAATCAATCGAACTACACTCTGTATGTATATTCTCATTAGGTACGTATGGCTTCGTATTCTTCTTGCCAGGGTACCATTAGTGCGATGGGAATTTAAATTAGTAACCTTAGACTCGTCGGGGCAGCAGTCAGCCTGGGTTGGTGCAAAAGATCTTTTTGCATAGTTGCAGCAGATGGCGATGGGGTACGTCAGGAAGAATATGAGGTTGAGGAAGAACTCGACTTTCCTGCAAAGAGTAATAGGAAGGATTTGAATGTCCTCGAGGTGTCTTGGATCTTTATTGAAGAGTGCAAGAGAGAAAGAGAGAGGATTCGATTGGGTCACCTGTTGCAGATCCTGACAGTCCTTTGTCCCGTCTCGGGATGAACGGGAACACCATCGCTGTCGGTAACCAAACACCTGCATTTCAATTCAGGCTCAAAGTACTCGTCCATCTTGCTGCCCTCCAATAAATTATCCAAGCCCCATCGACCCACTGCAGGGGCAAAAATACCGATCAGCCACTTGAGCATTCCTGAAATGAGAAGGTATAGGGCCAGCCTGAGAAACCTTGTCGACACGACTTCCGGTACGGGACTTCCCGTCACCAGGGCTTCCTGTTCCCATCTGCACACTAGAGGCATACTTTACTACCCTGCGATGATATCAACTTTCCAAGTATGTGGCGGATGTGGCATTTAAATGATATTAAAGTGGCGCCTACCTAGAAGCAGCAGCAGCAAGATCATCAAGGCGCTGAAGATCAGTACGTCTCGAACCGTGTTCATGATCATCGACGGCTCTGTGGACGTGACAGGAACCGGTCCTTGGAACCCAGCAGCGTGATAATGTTCTGGCGACATCGGTTGACATCCAAGTCCAGTGACGCTGCCAACACAGGCGCAGAGGCAGTGCCAGACGCAGAAGCAACGGTCCATTTTTTGCACCCTTATCCTCCTCATCGCGACCAGTTCACCATGATGGTTCACCACCTCGACTGCCAAATGTCTTACGTGAGCGTTATCATGCATAATAAGGGAGTAGCCAGGATATGAAGATTCCTACAGGAAATGCTATCTGGATTCTACTTCGATAGAAAGAAGACCTCATAGCGAGGAAGTTTCTCTTGGAGCTAATACTAGGACGTTCTTTCTCGTCGCCACGGTCTTACAGGAACTGGTCGACCGGAGTAGCCATTTGAAAATCCAAAAGGGGGATATGGAGAATCGATTATCACGGATTTCGATTCTTGATTTGCGGTGTCGTTCGAGTGGCCCAGTTTTACCCGGATCATTATTTCGCTATGAGTAAAGTAACTCGAGCACAGTGAAGTGCGCCGAGGTGAAGTGAACTGAAGTGGCACCGTAAACCGAGAGTCGGTTACCTCGAAGTTTATTCGATCAGAGAGACGGAAATTTCATTCGAGTTTAACGTTACGATTCAGTCTGCGTTTTATCGTCGTGCAAACGTCCGTGATAACACATCGGCTGCTGTTTAATCGCGAGTCCCAATTTGCAAATGTACCATACGCAAACTACGCTTCATCCGCTCATCTCGATTTCGATAAACACACCGATCGATAAAGCACTGGATGCAGCGGGAGGAATGTTGGGTTAACAAATTTTTTGAAAAAATATATTTAAGCCAATGTCAATTATCATTCCGTTTAACCTGGGTCAAAGTTCACTCCACGCTGTCGTGTATACGTAGTCTAGTCTGTATTACAAGAATTTATACTTACCGGAACAATGGAAACCATTGATGTATAATTGACCGTATAAATCCAATGTGACTCTTTGATCGTGCTGAGGTGGAATAACCTGTACTGTTCCTTTGGCTTTGGTCCAGGATACTGGCAATCCTGTAGGACAATCACTGATCCTCGGTTGATAGGGAGAAGATGCCAAACCCATATTGCTGATTACTACAGTCACTACAGTGTGCTCTATGGCAGTGCTGTCTATATAAACTTCCGTAACACGACCAGATGATCTATAAACGATACGAGAGAATTGATCTTTCAATAATTTTGTCCCCCTTGTTTCCAGATGTTACTTGGATCATCGTTTCAGATTAACTAGGTGATCCGTTCGGGTATAATAAACTTACCCCACTCTGACAATAGCATTGTAGTCAGCTCTGACTTCTATGTCAATCGCTGATACATGTGGCGAATGATACTCCAATCCTAAAAATTCACGACTGGCACTTCCGCTCACGTTATATTTTATAGGATTGATCGGCACAGAAGCAAAGTTGCTCAAAAAGTAGCAACCTGGTCTACCGGCTTCTCGCGCTTCCTATAAAACACGTCATGGTCAATGGCATCTTGTTATAATTCATATCAGTGATATCGATCGTACAAAATTTCCTCCTGGCATCGTAGTCGGTAGCAAGAAACTTTAAGCCGATACGAAAAATTTAAGAAAGTTTAGCAGTCACTCATTCTGACGTACCATGTCGTGTCGCCAATAAGCTAAAGGCTGATTCTTGAGACAGGTCCCTTTCACGTGTCCACATCTGTCTGGCTGCATTGCGAATGGAGTAAACCCGACTCCGGCTTTGTCGCATTCGTTTCCGTCTTTACTGATGGCATTCGCACCGACTACCAAGTACTCTCCGGATCCACCTGCGAATTCAATTTTGAATCGATCCATGTATGGTAAAATTAAATTAAAAAAATGTTTGGTTAATAATGTCAATAATCGCTATTTATGATTGTAAAATTACCTTTCAGTGCTGGATATTTTTGTACTTTTTCCGGTGCCACCGGCGACGGCACTAGTAGACGCTCTTTGCTGGGATTCAAATTATGCGCGCGCTTTTGCGGTGCGATTCTCGCGCCGCTGTACGTAAACACTATTGTGGGTACACTGTCCCTTTGATGTCTGATGAAAGTTCCCAGTCTGATAAGTGTAATTAATTTTTTTAGACATCAAGCAAGAGTCGACTGATTATAATTTGGTATTAATCGATCATTTACTAATCTGATGATGGTAATTGGTAATCGTCCATTATTACCTAACCATTGAGCCTTGAGTAAGATCGTCCCAGTGAGTAGTCCCGTCGGGTAGAGTATGCTTCTCGTAGAGCTGCAGGTACACAGTGTGCTCCATTATAGGATTTTCCAGTTCATATACCGAGTACCTAAAAAGTCACGAACAATTTTTATTTTCGATATACTTAGGGTTGGTAATCGTTACTCACCACACGTCGCTAAAACGCAGACAATGAGCAGATTCTAAATATTTGGCAGGATTTACATTGGACGGATGTCGCCGATCCATGCAATCTTGACCTCCACGAACTTGAGCACCTCCAGCACGGATTTGTCTTTTTTTTCGAATGGCACTTTTTTTCTTTTTTCTTTTTTTTCGGTCGCGAACACTGCTATCCGCGACGTTACTTATCGTCCCGGACGCGGTACCGGGTGGTTCAAAATTATTAATGAAACGAGTATCCTGGTCTTCCGGGACGTTTAACAAGTTTCTCTTGAAGGGCCACCATTTTTTCTTCTTCTTCTTCTTCTTCTTCTTGTGCTTTTTTTTCTTGTGGTGTCGTCTCTTCTTCTTTTTTTTTCTAAAAGCCGCCGCTTTCGCTTTCGAACGTCGCGCGTGCTTCGGCCTCCCGTAGGTGGCATCCTTACCGGAAGGAAGTTCCTTAGTGAGATATACCTGTTTATGCACTTCACGTTTTTCATTTTGAATGTTATTAGCTTGTCCTTCAACGTCTTTTCTCCTTTCATCGTCTGACAGTATTTTCATGTCCTCCGTTCCCGCCACTTCGGATTCAAATTCCCGCGCTTTATTCAAACCTAAAGGTGCATCCATATCTGACGGCTGAGAGTTATCCGGATTTGTAGCGTATTCAGAATTCTTATGGACTTTTTGGTCGTCTTGCAATTCCTTGTCTTCTTCCTTCGTGAACGAGTAATCAACAGGTACCGATAACAAATCCAATAGCTTGTCACTGTTTATCGAATCGTCAATTAATTTTTCGTAGTCTCGATCCCTTACCGATTTTCCACTTTCTTCTCGAATCAAGCTCGCTAACGAATGATGATTATTTACATTGGAAACGTCCACCAGGTCGTTGGCTCTGTGATTATTATTTTCCTGAAGGACCAATGGTAGCAGTGGATCCAAATCGGTAAGATCGGTTTTCGTTTGACTCGATTTCTCCTTAAGATTTTCATCCTCCAGATCGTGCAATCTGTCGTTTATCTTCTTTTGTACAACGTATAACAGTTCCTTCTCTCTCTTAACACTTTCCTCTCGAAGTTTTTGAAACTCTGCGAGTTCCTTACCGAGTTCGAGGTTCTCAGGATTGTGTTTGGAATCGGTCTGCTTCTGGGTTACACCGCCACCGGAAGTCGAAGTGCTCTGTAAATCGCCCCTGATTCCTTCCCACTCGGACAACTTTTTCGCCATCATTTCCTTCTTCAGCTTCTCATGAACTCGCATATTGTAACTCTCCGCGTCCTCGTCCTCCGAGTCTTTGTCCTCCGCGCTAACGTTGTTCAAAGAGTCGTTTGATATTCTTTGTACGTCCGACTCGTTCCCAAAGATTTTAAATTCCATATCCGGATCTGACGTCATGAACTTTGAGGAATTCATCCCCGTGGTCGCTGGTTGCATATTCGCGGAACTCTTGGTAACGTTGAGTTTCTCGGGGACACCATTTTTGTCACCGTTCAACTTAATGCTTTCTTCGGAGAATAATTCGAAATTTTTTAATTTAGGTGCTTCACTTATTATACTTTTCATTTCCGGTGGATTGTTCTCCATGCTCGGTGCTTGAAGAGGATCTGGATCTAGATCCGAATATCTACTACGTGAGTTGAGGTGGGACGATCGTCCTTTAACTTTTTTAATTTTTGGCTCAAAATTTTCAATAAATTTTAAATTGGTCGTTCGATTTTTTATTTTGAATTCCTTGCTCTTACCTCCTGATGAGATGTTATTGAGATTTTTGGATTTTAAAAAGCTTGGTCCATTTGGCTGTCTGTAAAATAAAAATGACTTGTCGTTTCCATTGTTCATACCGGAAGCTGATTTATTTGAAATTGACGATGATTTCTCTCGATTAGAATTATTAGAATTTTCGAGTAGGTCAAATTTGTTATTTAAAATTTCTTTGAATTTTGGATTTTCAGTTCTATCCGTTTCGTCGTGCTTTACTCCTTCGCCCATCATTATAATGTGATCGGTGGCTATCTGTATTTCGCCATCGTCATTGAGCTCAGGCTGTGATTGATTTTCGGGAACGAGGACCACTCTTTCCAGCTGTATTACTGATCCATCATTTTTTTTATTTTGATCACGTTGATTATCCCCACTCATCATATTTTTTACTTTTTTCATAAATTCCATAATCGCCAACATATTTTCAACTTGAGCCGTTTTTTTACCATTATTCATAACGTTGTTCATCGTGTTATCATCAGGCCTCAATGTTGTCGTACACCATGGACTCGAATTACCTTCCTTCGAATCACAGAGTTCTTCCGGTACTTTTATTTTCGAATCCAATCTACTGTCACCTGCATCGAGCTTATCTTGTAGCCTGTTTCCACTTTCGAGATTCGTAAAATTCAATTTCGATCGCAGATCCGATTTTACGTTTCCTTCACGATTTCCGGGCTGACTGTGATTCAATTCAAATCGCCGTTTTTCGTGATCAGAATTTTCATAGCTTTTCTCTTGATTTTCTCTTTGACTTTCGTCAGCTTTTCCAAGCCAATTTTTATAGTTGAATTCATCCAAAGACAATGGCCAGATCTTTTGATTTGGTCCAGCGTGAATTTCTTCTACCATCGTATGATTGAATTTTGGAAATTTGGAAATTTCATCGGTCCTGTATCTCTCGTCATTATTACTCATTGAACCGGATGCTGAGCTTGAGATCGTTTCCATAGATCCACTCTTGGGCTTAACGGTAGCAGTTTTTATAAATTTCTCACCAGATCCAGGAAATCCCTTCTGTTTTGAATTACGTCGATTATCTTCATATTGATTAAAATCTTGATTACAATGATTATCTTGATTAGATTCCGTGGTTACGTTTAAGTGCAATTGCAGTAATACAGTTTTCTCATCAATTAAAGGTTCATCCATCTTTTTCTGAGTGATCTTTACTCGGATCAGAGGAAGCACGTCGAAATCTTTGGATTTATCTTCCTTCGACATATTCGTTTCACAAGAATTCGGATCTTCATCAAGCATCTCATAGTCGGTTTGATTTAAATCTGGTTTTTCAATTCCGATAAGTCCCATAAATTTAACATTTACCGATGGATGATCGACAGAACCGTGACTTTCATCGAGGGAATTTTGAAATCCATTTTTACACAGTTCTGGTCTATGATTGGATAACCTATTGCAGTTTTCACTAGAATCTGACTTATATCTCCAATCATTCTTATCAGTGACCTTAAGTACGTCCGATTCGTCTTCGTTCTCTCTTACATCAAACGGCTCTATTTTTCCTGCCATTTTCGTAACCGAAAGTATTTCTTCCTCTGATTTTGGCATTTCTGAAGTTATCAGTCTACTTTTTTGCTCTCTATCTAAATTTGATATATTCTCTGGAGAGTATCCTGGTACAGCATGCGCAGTTGGTCCTGCAAACTGAACTGGTATTATTTTGACAATTTTAACAGCTGAACCTTGGACTATACCACCGTGATCTAATTCATTATTGACGAATCCCGTGGACTTTGGATTAGGATGATGCGCAGTATGTTTTTTCATTCTTTCGCTAAGTTTCCGTGACAGGCGACGTGGAAGAATAAATGTTCTTCCAACAATCGAGGAAACCGGAAGTATCCTCGAGGGAGATTCCTGGTCGACCTCAGCGGACCAGGACGTGTCTATCTTAGCGTCGTTGCCAAAGTTTTTGACCAGTGACGTTTTCATGAATTTCGAATACGGTTTATCGGCAGCCGAAGGATTTTTTTCATAAATTTTATTTCCCCTTTTGAAAATTTTTCCAACATTTTTTGTGTTTTCTTTTTGTGACCTTGCCGATTCTCTTAATTGATCGACGAACTTGTCATCGCTCGTAATCGGATTTCTACCAAGTGGAATGAAAAATTTGTGCCGACCTTTTAAAACTTTTTTTCGATTTTTTTTCGATTTTTTTACCTTTTTAGAGTGAGTATCGCGCAATTGCTTTTGTAAGATATTGCCACTTCCGGTAGTTTGCGCATTTACATTGGCTGATTCAGGTGCAGCGTCGATACTTATGGATAATGGCTGACCGTTAGTTCCGCCATCGATGTGAATTTTTCCATTGAGGGAAATTTGAAAATCGCTATCGTTTCCATCGGCGACTGAAAATCTCTTGTTTCCGGTTGAATTACTTGGTTTGACATCCTTTTTATCGATCGTCCTATCTTCGCTGGAAACGTTTGACGATTCTGGGATTTTTCTTTTAGAACTTTTCAAGCTATCTGGCTCGCGGTCGACTTCCACGAACGGATAAAGTCTTCTGCTATTTATGGAAATTTCTCCTCCTGGAAAATCTTCCAATTTTTTCCTCAAAATCATACGACGTTCTACAGGAGTATCATTAACGTCTTCGTCAAGGACCACTTCCTCCTCTACCTCAGAATCGTCCTTAGATCCATCCACATCCTGTTCCCGGAAATTTCTATTTGATCCATTCACAATTTCATTAAGGTCTTCATCATTATCAATCGAGTCGTCCCTTTCTTTGATATACTTATCAGTGCTCAAATTTTTATAATCTTTTAATTGCTTTTCAGAATTATCTTGATCTTCAAAATTATGCATGTTGCTATAGTGACTTATCTTCTTGGCCATTTCATTAATATATTTATCAGCATCGTAAAAATGTAATCTTTCCATATTGCTCCTATTTACGCTCAAGGGCATATCGTTATCATTAACGTTATCATGCGCTTTTCGTTTTTCAAAAACAGGTTCCTTAATCATGATCTTACTCGCCAAAACGTCCCAATTTTCTTTCATTTTTTCACGCTCGTTTCTCTTATCAGGACTGTCTAAGTAGTTATTATTCTCCGAATCTTCGTTTGGTCCAGCATCTTCGTCTTCTGCGGTTGGATCATCTTCATCAACGTCCCATTGTGCGTAATCTTGATCCGTGATATCTTTTGAGTATTTTGTTTTTTTTGATTTCTGAATAGCCAAAATTCTTCTACCATTTCGCCTGAAGTTTTTTTTCTCTTTTCTCTCGTCATGTGGATCCCGAATTTGATCTCGATTATTTCCCAATGACTCTGAACCTTCGTAAGGTATCTCCTTTTCATAGATCTTGTACATCTCTGGCAATTTCTGATCTTGCTCGATTACCTTTTCGTCTCTCGGACGATCCTTTTCGATCAATGATATAATGACGGCGTCGTTATCGATATCATATGAATTTTTTATCGAGCCCTTTCCATGTTTAATATTTTGTAAATTAGACGACGGCACTTTATCATTATCCATGGAATCCATAAATCTCCTCTTTTCTTGAACATCCAGTGTATCCGCATCTGGCAAAATAATCCGCTCTTTGTCATCCGCTAATCCGTGTGCTTTTGCTCCTCCCACATTAGCATCGACGTAATTATTTTTTGTGCCGGCAAAAAATTTCATATTTTTAGGTAAAATTGATGACCCGCTCGAGAAATTATTATTGAAATTATTTTTGTCCCGTTTGCGCTCATTATCATCAAACGAACTTCCCTCGATAAATAATTCCGTGGTGCCGTTCCTCGTGGTAGCCTGACTGTAAAGGATCTCAAGAAGAAGCGGAAGTGACGTAATGACCGAAGAATTGTATTCACCGTTACTTCCGTACGTCAGTGAATTCTCACGATCCTGAGCTTCGGTGGAATCTTCCGACTTCACCAAAAACCGAGTACTCCCACCGATCCAAGGGTGCTCGTGACTTTTTTTATTTTTGAGTTGCAAACTCCCAGAATCAAGTTTCTCACTTATTGGGGATTCAAAGCGATTTGTCTGATGCGTCGCGACGCCGAGCGTCACTAACTTTTCCAAGGGTTCAACTTTCTTACCGCCGTTCCGAACTCCCACGCCTTTCTTCGCAGGAGAATATCTGTCCTCTTCCATACCGCCATCTTTATTCTTGGAGATCATCGCTTCTTCCGGAATTTCATATCGATCCTCGTACTTTCCCTTTCCGGTTCCACAAGCCGGTAATATCTTTCCGGTAGGGCATTCGTTATCGTTGCCGGAAGCTGGCGTTTTTGTTTCCTCAAGACATTTTGAGGTCGTTTCCAGTTTTCGAGGTGAAAAATGATTCAATGATTTATCAAGTACACTGACCTCTATGGTAGTATTTTCATAGTTTTGATTTTCAAAAAATTTTTTATTTTTTATCTCGTCACTCGATATCGTCCTCAATGTATTTGAAATATCGATGCCGATACCGCTCGCGGAATTTGCTGGAAGAATTGCAAAATTTATTTTAATTCCACTAGGCGATTTTCCATTAAGCGAGTCACTTCCGTTCCTGATTACAATATCCTTATCACCGCCAGATATCTTTTCCTCGTTCAAGTCAACATCCGTTGGAAGTAAATATTCCGGTGTAACAACATCGTGGCTCCAGTTCAAATATTCTTTGAGGGTATCCGCATGTTTTTTTAATTTCAATAATTCCATCTTTGCCTTCCACTTTTCATTATTTACATGCTTCATGAATTTAGAGTGACACGAGTCACTGGATCGCTTCACAATTTTCCGACCATTATTTCCACGCGACTTCATAGGATAATACAAATTTGTATTTCCATCGTTGAATATAATTTTTGAAAATTCTTTATTCGGATCAAAATTAATATTCATTTTTTCATCGTCCCTACGAGTCTCGCCTGTATTTCTCTTTTTAATATTTAAAATCTCCTTTCCCCCTCGTGCAAATTCTATTATCCCACCAGCCTCGGTACCCATCAAATTTGAAATTCCATCATCGGCAGTCCCAGTTGTCTTTGTCGATGATTTAAATTCCCGCCTTAAATTTTCACGATTTTCATTTCTTCTTCCGGTCCGTTCCCCGGACTTTTCCCATTCGTCTTTCTCTAATTCTAATTTATAGGCAGCCTCTGTACCAACCAAATTCGACACTCCATCATCGGTTGTCACGATCGTCTCTCCCGTCGAATTCGACTTCCTTTCGGCGGTCCTAGATTCCTCGAGCTTCTTTTTATACAGTGAACCCACTCCCTGGGGATAGTAATCGTAATCGTAAAACGTTAATGCACCGTTCCTGGTCTTATTACCGAGTGCTTTTCTACCGAGTAATAAAAACCGCTTCCTTAATCTTTCCAATCCAAGTCCTTGGTTCCTTGCGTGTATCCCACCTAAATTACCAACAATGCTTTCGGGAGCATTCGGATCATTATTTCCAGCATCCCGATAAGCGCGAGAACGTACCACATGTTTTTTCTTGCGATCATTATCTTTTTTTCCAAAATTTACCCCTCGACGGGAATGCGTACGTCGCTTAGAAGATTTTTTTGGAACTTGGTAAGCTTGCAAAAATCTTCTTGTTTTTATACCGAGACTCCCGACATTCTGGCTCTTCCTGCGGACGACCTCAGGAGCGCCGTTGATCTCGTCCCTCGGAAACACCGGAAGTTCCTCAACGGATACGACAGGGTCGTCCATTCCGTTTAAAATATTCGAGGTGGACGTAGCGAAAATGGCTGAGAGAATTTTTGCATTTTTTTCAACCTTTGCGTCCGTTACCATGGAATTTCCAAAAATGTCGTATCTCTTAAGACGAGGAGCCTCGAAAATTTCTTGGACGTCAGCTACCGGTTTAATTACCGCTGCAGCGCATTGCTGGCTCTCCCTAAGCTCTGGGTCTTCCTTAATGGCACGTCCCTTCTCGTTAGAAGTCCTGGTAACGGGAAGACGTAGATAACTCGTGTGGGAGATTGGACGATGATCTGGAGAATTCTGATAAGACGTATCTTTGGAATCTTCCAGGACGTTATTATTTTTATTATCGTAATTCAAAATTGGCACTCGAGTACCGACCGATCTCTTAAGACGTTTAAAATTTGTATAATTTTTTAGTAGAAAAAAATCCGAATCGTCAGCATCTTCCAGACTGTCGATATCAATGATTGCGTCATGATTGCTTTTTTTCGGATTAAAATATTGCGCAAGCACATCGCTCGAATCGAGCTTCTCGGCAAGTGCTTTCCCGACTGCTTGCGGAAATTTATATTTTCTTAAGTAAACGTTTGGATCCTCCATGTTACCGGAAGCCGTAGAAATCCCGATACTTTCCGGAAACGAGCTGCCGTTGCCGATCTTCAGATTTTCCGAATCGACCGCATTCGGTTCCGCTCTCCGATTACACGTATCGACCGAATAATACGATTTGGTACGAGGAAAGCTGCGTTTCCATGGTGCTTCAGGTTGAACGTGCAATGGAATCCGAGGCGAAAAGTTTTTCTGAAAAGTTTCCGCGGTCCCGGTGAAAACTCCAAGACTCGTCATTCGCGTCGTTGTAAGCGTCGGAATTTCTGGACTTGTCGAGTAAAGAATTTCCTTAGTAATACTTGAACCCGACTGGCTACCGGAATACGTGCCGGACGTTTTCATTCCAGGATCAAGAAATCCAGGCTTGGCTACTCTCGACCAAGTTAATCCCTCTTTCGTGTCCTCCCTCCGTTGGCTAACAGTATCTGGTAGCTTATTTTCAGCGTTGGGATCGCAGACCTTCTGCCCACTACGAACAAAGTTACTAGGGTTGACTGACTCGTCCGCCATCTTGGATTTTAAAATCCCTAGGTACCCGAGGCCAGGTAGATCGTTCCTCGCGAACGAGCCCTTAAACTCTGAACCAGCTTCTCCCTCTTGGACCTCTTCGTTATCGATTTTGAATCGTTCAGGTTTTATATAGAACGGAGAACGTTCCATGACGATTTTATCGTCCTCTATTTCCGGTTGTCGTGCCTCAAAATTACTCTCGCTATAAACGTTCGGATCAGCGTCGATTTCTCGATAGATTAACCCATCCCTATTGGCTATAGGGAAAAGCGTTTCATGCGATTTATCACTAGGATACGAAAGTAAAGAATCTAGTGACTTTAAGTTCAACGTATTCTCGCCTGACTTCGTTATCGATTCGTTTGATATTTCTGGCATTAACTTTATACCCGACGACTGGTCCACGAGGATGATCCTGACACCCAAAGGTCCACTACCAATTTTTTCAGTTTCAATAAAATTCTCTGTCCACGACCCAATAGAAGAAGAGGGACTGTTATGACGTATACGTAAATCTTGATTTTGAATAGTTCCTGTTGTTTCTCTCGATTGGATATCATTAATATCCTTAGACTTTACCATATCTTCGTTATTCAAAACAGCCATTGTTATTTTTTCAGGTAACGTACTCTCTGGTACAGTGTATCGAACAGTATCCTTCTGACCAGGTACGGAAGTCAATGGAGGCCTAGTAACATTCGACACGGTAGAGCCATTCCTTAGTTCGGATTTAGTAACTAGATCCCTAGTAACATTTTCTTTTAAGATTATCTCGCCCGGAAGTAACGATCCATCCTGCTGATCGATATCAACCAGTTGAGGTATAATTGCCGAGGAACATTTGCTATTAGCGAAAGTGTCATCTTTTTTATGATCAATTTTACTAGTGCCTTCCATAGTTATATTTCTCGCTACTTCCATGCCGTTGGCATTACTGTTTTTCCTGTTCATGAAAGATGTACTTGACTCCGTAACACGTGCGTTATGGCGATCGTTATACTTCCTGCCCGTCTCAGGAGTATCTAACGTTTCCGGCGATCTGAGCGCTGGGGATGTAAATAAAGTGGTATCCGTTTCTTGCGAAGCTCCCTTCGAATAAAATGACGGACGTTCTGAGATTTGCCTAATTGTCGGTTCCATTGAGTTTACATTAAGCGTCACGCTGGGCCGGTTGAGGCTTTTGTAGCTTCGTGTTTTCGTGCTTGACAATGTCGTCGCCGGAAGCTGTGCTTTCGTTGAACTCGCAATTCTTGCATTAGGGTTTACGATCGATGGAGAAATTGCCTGGTTTGAATTCGCGTGCGAGAAAAACGGCTTCGTTTTCTTCTGTACTTTTTCCGAAAGCGGCACGTAACGTATTCGGTATCCATCGGAGGGATAAGAGACGAGATCATCCTTCTGACCTGATTCTAATTTTCGAAAAGTTGAATGAACTTTGGCTGGCTTGTTGGATCTTTGAAAATTATTTACACTGGGTATTCTGTTTAATGCTATAGCGAAATTTCGAAATACCGAATTGTCGTCTTTTGAAATTTTCTTTTTTTCATTTCGATTCGTTAACTTTACGTCGTTCGATGCTTCCTTCAGGGCTTTTGAAATTTCCACGAATTTTTCATCGATCTTTTTATCGATTTTTATCTCGCTCTCGTTCTCCTTGTTATCCAATGGATTCTCGAAATTTATTGAACGAAAATTACGTTTTGAATTTCCGTCGACTCGGTGAAAATTTTTCTCCGAATTCTTGTACAGGTCCGTACCGTGCACGCTCTTCTCACTCTTCTGCTTATTTTCCTGATCCTCTTTGGCTTTCATTCTCTCTACAGATCCTTTAAGATATTTTGGAAGTGCCTGTTCACGAATGCCATCCTGCTGCTCCTCCAATCTCGGTTCGGTCGCGGCGCGTTCTCTTCCATTTTCATCCAGGAAAATGTAATCCTGCTCAGTAAACATGCTCGGCACTTCAAGACGACGTTCGTTTATAACCGTAGCCGATTGGTCCTCGTAGCGAAGATTACCTTTCACCAAATCGAAGCCACCCGATAAAACAGTAAAGGATTCTTCAGAGTCCCTATCGCTGCTTTTACCTGGTACCGCATATCCTTTATCAATAGCAACACTTTCCACGTCCGGATCTCTGAGGTCATCCGCGTAGCTACGACTTTCATGACTTTTCGCTTTCTCAGACCACAGAGACCTTTTTCTTGGTCTCTTTGGCCAATCCTCCAGAGTCCCAAGATCAACGTAACTTTCCAAGTTAGTCTCTACTAAAGTGTCCCTGTAACGTTTCCTCCTGCTCTCCCCCCTCGAATTCACTTTGGTCTTATCTCTTTGCTCCTTACAAGATAACTTTTCCACGGTGGGAGCCTCCGAATGACCTTCCACGCTCAAACGAACCGTTTCAGCCGGTCCTGAGACGAGTCCTGAGGTTGTCCCTGAATACACCAATCGACCGAGTGCACTTTGCCCGTGGTTTTCAATTTGGGTAATTCGATCAGTGAATTCGACTTCCGTTTTGACTGGTTCTAATATTCGTATTGGACGTACATCCGTTTGGTCGACGCTTTCAAGCTGTTTGCTGGAAACTTCAAAATTTCGGGTGACTCCCGAGGGACTTTCGTTATGGGTGATGTCGCGCGAAATATTCTTAAGAGTTTCTGAAGATTTCGCTAAACTTTTCTCAATGCACTCGCTGAGCTCTTGAGTCGATGAATTCGAAGAGTCTTTTTGATTGGATTCTTCAAAATGTCTATTTGTCCTTGCGGTTATTAAACTTGAGTAATTAAGTCTCGCAGGCAACGGATCCTTTATAACTCTCTGATCCTTCCAAGTAACTTTTGACACGTTCTTCGGAGCTATGGAGTCCTCGTTCCCGATCCTTTCGGTACTTGACGTCACGAATTTCGAAATTGCTGCACTCGTGGAGTAAACGGGTTGAAATAATTCGAATTTCCCGCCCTCGTGTTCCTTCCAATAATTGCTTACTTCGTTTGGTCTCTGTGGTACCGTACCTTCGTTTTCAGATTTTTCCTCCTCCAAGGATTCTCCCTCGTTCAACGCTATTCTCAGTAAATTTTCAATCAATTCATCTTGATCGCCCAAGAAGCTTTCGCTCATTTTTTCATCACTCTTTCCAACTTTGTAATCAATATTTTCCGACGATTCGTAATTAGAAGAGTCCTTGGATTTTTTATTTCCATCTTCAGACTCTATGATCCTTGCAAGCACACCCATCACGTCCTCATGCAATTTCTTATCTGCTTCCTTGTTGGATTTATTGACTCTTTGAAAATTGTCAGTTCCATTCATCTGGGTTACGTTGTTTATCGACACAGGGTATACCGTGTCATTGACAAGCTCCTGCCTCAAAACTAATGGTGTTTCCAGATTCGCATTTCGTTTGGTCGTGGATTGCCTAAGGAACGTCGACGAAGGTTTGACTGTTGAATTCAAAGAATTCAGTTTTACGCCTTGGACTGCGAGAGATCCCAGAGCTCTGAAAGTGGCCTTCGCCGGTACGTTGATTGTGCTTCCGGAAAGTCGAGTGCTGGATTCGATTTCGTCAGACTTGGCTGATCTGTCCATACTCCAAGAATACAGTTGCGTAGTCGTTCTTCCAATGTTGGATTCGATGCGGTTGGAATTTCTACCAGAGATGGGATCTTTGATTCTCGTCGAAGGAACCTCCGACGGGATACTCAAAGAGCTACTGGAAGCGTCTTGATGTCTTTGGGAATTCCGGAGCACGCGAGATCCCAAAGGAATCCTTCCAGAATCTTTGGCTGCAGTCCTGTCAGAAATCTCATCGCTTCTCAATCTAGACGGTACACCGGGAACTTTGTTCCCCGATAGAACATCAAATTGCCCATGCGCATCTACCTCAGGACGTGATAACGAACTGTAAGAATTTTCAAATTTCCCGCCTTTAGAATCACTCGTTGGACTGTCGTATGGAGTCACTCTCATAAAGTGCTCCTTTACAAATGGCTGTTTCTTTACCTTCGAATATCTTTCAACGTTATTCGTTACCTCAGCCGAAGATTTTGCATCATTTTCCGATATCGAACGAACCCCGTATCCTCCATCTTCATCTTCTGGACCAGCTTTTCTTCTGCTCATCTTTTTGAAAGCTTCGTATTCCTCTTCAAGCTTCAGTAACTCTGACGTTACGTTAACGTTTTTCGAACTGATCAAAGGCTTTTTGTACATCACCTCCTCCGTCATTGGTCTATGATTCAGGAAGGAGTTTTTCTCGGATTTTTTAAACTCCCCAATGATATCCCGATCTATGTCCTTACTTTCTGTTCCATCTGGACTGATGCTTTTCTTCTTGTTTCGCCATTTTGAATATACCGATCTCTCGCGTAATGCTTGTCTGGACACTGCATCCATGTAGGGCTCGATTTTACCCTTCGTCCCGAAATTACCGATCAGAGCACTTTGTAAGATCGGCGATATAACTTCGTTCGAGTATTCAGAACTACCCTTATCTCTGGCTACTCTGTCATCTCGAAGAGGATCTTCGACTTGGAAGTCCTTCGAGATGGATCGCACACTTAATGTCGGGCCTACCACGCCCTTCAACTTTACTCGATCTTTCTCAAGAATTGGAGTGCTTTCGTTTTTCACTGACTCGGTTTCTCCGTAAATCTTGTCCACGATGTCTTTTTCATCTTTGCCTTCACGACTTTGACTTCCAATAAATTTACTTATATATCTGTCAGCGTCCTTTGAAATACTTTCTGCTGACGATAAGCTATCTTCTAATCTTTGTTCCTCCGATCCTCTTAACGATCTTTCATCTTCGATTATATTGTCGAATACGCTTCGCACGTTTATATCACGATGGCTTTTTGACCGCACTTTATTACAGGGTGGCTTCATGCTCGAAAATGATTTTTCAGGTGAATGATTCAATTTTGGGGATGGCTGTCGCTCGGCGTTCACTTCCGGATCACAGGAACAACAAAAGCCCTGCTCGTGCAAACAGGATCCGTGCATTAAGTAATTACCACGAAGCCACATTGTTATTCGAGGAGTTACTTACAATATGTTAGTTACGTAATTACCTGACTGTATGGAATGGGACTGCCGTGAAATAACATCTGGCCACAGGTTGGTTCTTTCAGTCCGTTTTCACATCCTGTGTAATTTGCTTGTTTCTTATTTATCACCTCTTCCTTGGCTTCGCCATTGACCACCTTCGTTAATCAAATTAATAATCATCATTGACACTTGCCAGCATATGCTCTATTAATGTAAATATTCTATTACCGTTTTACATAACCAAAAAAGATACTCGGTAGAAAAATGTCAAATCAATACTGCAGTGGTGACTGTCGAGATACTACCAACGTTGGGTTATACAGTATTTCACGGAAGGTAAATATCATGGGATTTTGTGCCTTTCTACTATACCAACTTATGGTAATACAGATCGTAACAACGGTCAGTAGTAGATTACGATTATCAGCATCGACTTCAAGTTACGAATTATCTCAAACCTCACAAACGTTCATGAATCTTTGAAAATCACAAAGCACATTGCACTGTGCGTAATCTTACTTACACTTTGAAATTTTAAACCGTAAAGCTGCAGTACGGGTTCCTGCCTGACTTTGACCACAAAAGGATTCAATAAACGTGCCTTGTGCATAGTCACGGGATCCAGTACGTGATCAATTACGACAAACTCTTCCTGCGTTTTCGTCTATAATCAAGGATCAATATGGAATCACTGATATCGAATCACTCATCCTATTTAATGACAATACCTTCCCAATATTATTAAACTTCATAGTGACAATGAGTTTTCGTCGACAGTCACGAACTTCAGAGTGATGAGCTGGCTCGTCTCTATCGAATCCATGGAATTCAAGAATATCTTGACTACGTCCAGCCGTGATATTGTAATTATTTCCATGCATAGGAACTTCGATTCTAAGAGTACAAAAGTTCTATTCTTTATCACGCAACTCATTGAAACCAACGGAAATTATATGTACGTCTCTTCGTGTGATTTTGGACAGCGAACGAGAACTGCTCTGATCTCTATAGACGGCTCCTGTCCGACCGGAAGTCCTTCCTCGGGTGAACGACGATGATTCCAAGATCCGTTGGCACGTGGATCACCCTCGTCCTTGTCTACGTCATGCCTCCATCTTGTAGGACATTTGGGATTTCGCGAGGGATGATAATCTGGAGCGTACGTGAACTCCGATACGTAAGGTGTAAAGCGAGCCATGGCTTCAACGGGATAGGGTCCAGCCAATGCGACCAGCATCTATATCAATCATGAAGGATCAGGAGTGACCTATTGATTATCCTTCGAAAATTCAGTGTAGGGCGCATAAGGCTTTAGAGGATAATCCAGGATATAGGATAGGTCTCGTGTAAGACCTTTAACGGCCATTGGGCTTTTTATCCTGAAGGACATGGGTAGGATATCGGGATAATATTATTCGTGGTATAGAAAAATGATAGTATTGACATTGAAATGGAAATTGATAAGGATAATGGATATCCTTGCGTTTCGTTTTGAATGTACCTGCAAAGTTATCCAAAGGACATGAAAGAGACAGCAGTCACACGGTGACATGTTAAGCCATCTGACAGGACATCGGAGTCAGTCACTGGACTCATTTCCGGATCAGATGAATAGTCAGCCTCCCAGGACCACGCAAATTGTACAGGACGACGAACATATGGACCAGCAGGATATCAAACGATTTTTCTGGCTAAGCCTGGCTATCCTGCTCGATGCAGGATTCCTCTTGTTAAATATGACTGTCCTGTGTCTTTGGTACTTAGTATTGAAAGTTAACTCGACGAATGATTCAATTATTGTAAGATCTCATAAAATAACGAATTAAAATATACAGTAAGAATCGTAGTAAAGGAAAACTCGAAGCGATGAAAAATCGCTAACATGACAACGCACCCGAATATTCGATATTACGCTGTTATTGGCACGTAACTGTCATTCAGATATTTCTTTAGCGAATTTCGAAGTAAAATAACCGAAGACTATTTCCATGGAGATTAGAAGTAGTATATATATATATATTATTTTTGTATAAATCATATTTATTTGCCATATGAGTCATCAATCAGCAATGAACATTTACAACGGTGTTTCAATAATGAGTTTATGCTTTCGATTTTAATGAAGCGCATTCAGCCCCGTTCGCAGCAACAACGTGTTACGATTAAGAAGGAACAATTTGGAGAATCGTTAATTGTTTCGTGAAATTCGAAGAAAAAAAAAGAAGAAAATTTTACATGGCAAAAAGTGGTCACTGCGAGCGGGGAAGTGGTCGCTCGGATGCGTATGCATTAAGAATATCACAGTTCGCGATTTTTTGCCTCGAAACTATAGTCACAAAAGTTCTTTCACTAGCCGACAGCTTATAACGTTTAATCGAGGTTATCACTACCATTTTTTATTTAATCTTACGCGCCACACGTGGTGACTAATTTGCTGTAATTAAATATAATAATTTTAATTTCGCACTAATTGCTCTCGTTATAATCGCCAAAGAAAATTTCACCTCTCACATTTTATCTACGAATCTGCAGCTGAACTTTTAAAGCGCTCTACACTTATTTATTGCTCTCTCTCCCTTCGTTACAGGCCTTTTATCATTTTTAGCACTTACGAGCACGCACGCTTACACACATCCTCACACACGGGTAACACGCCATGCACGCTTATGTCTCGTTATCTTCACTCGTCTCACTTTTGTTCCTCTTTCTTCTCTCCCCCTCTCTCTCCATCTCACTCGCACCCTATCTCTTTCTCACTCACTTTCTCTATGAAATTCTAAAATTCTTCTAAAGCCTCGTAAATTGTATTAACGTTAATGTCGATCGGACAACATGTCGGATAAATTGTATCCGGTACAATCTTACATCCGTTAGACTTTGAAAAACACTAACAAGCATAGACTTATCACAATTCGCGAATCGCACGTTCGCGTTCTCTAACAATAATGGTAAAACTTGAACTAAAGTTCACCCCTCGCTGTCATTTTTAACTGTTTGTGTCACGTGATAGGCATTTCGCTCGCGATACTAAACATAACGGAATTCCACTTCGAAATGACGATTCCTCGGACAATTGCTTTTTCGCCATTGGGATTTCCAAGTTTTGCTAACCTGAAACATTAATACTTCATTTTATGTTTTGTCAGGCAATTTTCATTGATTAAAGACTCACCTGGTTCGATTGACTTGGTGGCTGAAGAAATTCATTAAAATTTTATCCATTCTATATCGATGATGGAGACACGTTCGTTTCAAGCAGCGTCAATGGCAAACTGGTACTCGTTACTCTTTCTATGGAATACATTTTTTTTCAATTTTTTTTCTTCTTTTCTATCATTTTCCTTCTCTCATCACCAGGTACTGCACTTTTCTGATGGATTCATCCTGACATTCGCCCTGCATCGGAACGCCTCGGTGAACGCTTCTGAGTTCATCATTATACCATTGACCCTGAAGCATTACGCGACATAGGGATTGTATCGATTATATTATCACGGACAATCAATCAATGTGGATTACCTTTCTGGATGAGGTGTGTGATAGTCCAGTTCAACGGAGAGGATATACGCCTCGGCAGTCATATTAGAGCAGTATGTCTAAGGGATTATAATTATGAGTAATGCATTTATAGAAATTTTGAAAATTATTATATTCTCTCATATACCCACTTGGGCAGCGCTTATAAAGAATAACTGATTTGGCCGCAGTGCTTCCAAACCAGGCAAAGTACGGTCCTTTCCATTGGTCAAAGTTTGCCATGTTTCATGAGCAATCTGCAAAGCTCCTATGTCCGCCACGTTTTCATTTCTTGTCACGTTCCAATCGAACTACACAGGGACATATGCAATTTATCCAGGGGATATACGTTTTTTATGATTGTACTACATTTTTTCAGATTTTATTTAATAATTCATTTATTTCATTTTCCATGTACCTGTACGTCCACGTTGTTACCGAAGAACTTGACTTTGCGCCAGAAGCTCCGGGCGTAGAGCTTCGCCACACACTCGATTCTTGCCTCTAATCTTCTCCACGTTTTTGGCGTCAGCCAAAGCAACTGATCGGTATCGAGAGATTGTCCACGATGATGAAGGTCAAACGCGTGCAAAATTTCATGACCAATGATTGATCCAAGAGTGGCGTGAGCTGCGTACGCTGGTCCTCCATCCCAAGACCAGGACCAGGCTGTCATCATGGCGATCGGTATGACTGGAAATAAAAAATATATTTATAATAGAATTATTAAAATAATCAGATACCGATGTGTCGTACCGATTGAATTTGTAGACAACTCGTAGTAGGCATTGACCGCGTATGGATGACGGAACCTGTAAAAAAAAAATTAAAATAATTCCACACTCTGTAGAGCTAATAAATAATTTTATTTTGTCTGTCTCACCTCTCGCTAGCATTTCTTCGAAAAACTTCACCACTGACAGAACGAATCTGTCGAAATCGTCTCATCACGGTAGAAAAGAAATCATCAGTATCGATCGTCACCTTTGAGTACGTTGAACGTCAAGGATAATAAAAATAATTATAATAAACCTGACGAATGTCATTGAAATGATATAATAATTAATTAAAAAATATACCTCAGCCATTTCACGAGCTACAAAACTCTCATTATGAAAGCCAGGCCATACGTGAAACTTTCCTGTCAATGCTGACAACTTGAGCAAAGCTTGCATCCTTGTTTCTTCATCCAACCACGTCTTCACCAGGATCCGCTCGGCAAGCGTCTCTTTGATCCGTTCGAATAGTATTTCCACCTGTATATTTATTATTGAAAACAAATCACCAGGTCTACGAAAGCTAGCAAAATATATGGAGGGTGTCAAACAATTCTCACCCTGTTGGCAATAGTATCCAAATACTGAGGATTGTATTGCTGCACGTAAAGTGCCCCAACCGCGAAGCTAAACATGCTCTTGGCCATATTGCTACACGAGACGTTCCAATTCTTGCTTGCAGTCACGTTCACAACGTCATGCAACGTGTCCGCGGCATAAAGTAGCAATAGCCCGTTGTGCGCGACTCTGAAAAAGATATAAAATTGTTGGGAATATTATTTTTTATTGAATTTTGTACTTTCCTTCGAATTGACACAAGCAATTAAATTGATATGAAAAATGATGGCATAGTATAAACGGTACAGTAAAGATATATAGGGTGACCCAATATTGATTTAATCGAGCCGAATGTGTCCCGCGGCCAGATTGCAGCCTGTTATTACATCCTATAACTCACGCGTTATATTATAATGTCCATTAGGTGTTAAGGGCATAAACTCATAAATCCATCCAAGAGGACATTACGTAGATAACAATGACTTGGACATTAAATTAATGCATTACGTTCACCCTGAAGTTATTTCCCATGAGATTATCTCCTTCGCTTCCTATAGCATCGTACGCGATGATCACCGATTCGAATCTTTAGGAATATTTGATTAACTGCCATAAAAAAAAGATATAGTCCTAATCAGCGAAAAAAATATTTTTGTCCTAAACATGAAATTTTTTGATTGCCCTAATTAGATTATATTATTGTAAGCATAGACGACGGGCGTCGCGACGCTCCAAAGAGCAATTCCACCGTATCAAAAGTGATACGGCGCATCGGAAAACGTAATGCCCCACGTTGCATATTAATTACTAGGTTACATTTTGCGAGCGTTGGCCAACGTTGATACAACGTACAAGTATGATAACGGCAGTCAGCTATCAGACTATTGCCAAGAGTGGCATTTGGCTGTAGCGTTATAGGTTACAGGGCCGTGTCGTTAACCTTTGTAATTTTGTGCTATCAAGTAACCGGCTGATCGAGCATGAATTTCTAATGTGGAGGAATCCAAAGGGTTACTTAGGAAGGCTTTGAATTCCTGGCATTTGCAAAGCGAATGCCTGAAGTTTCAAAGCCGCAAAGCGTCTCAGCTCCGACGCAGACGGAATCTACGTCTTGGACATTCTTTTCATAGTTTCTATCTAGAAATTGAAATTGGATCTTGGACCCTTGCGCATCTAGGTAACCGTCATTAAAGTACGTCATAAAGTTATACTAGAATGTACGCGACTTAATTTTAAACTTTCAAAATGTCCAACTTGTCCCATAATACTCGAATGCCGCGACAGTTCTGGAAATACATTGTAGATGGCACGTATTGACCAGTATGGCGGACGTGTAGTGACCAGGATCTATTTCAGTACTGGAAGTCAGGAAACGAACTAACTCGACGTAACAGCTTTCTCGTGTAATCTATACTCGAATTTCGTATACCGGTTAAGAAGCTCGTGGAAAGTTCGAGAAGTCATAAATCACAAATGGAAGCGCCTTGTGACATAATTGTTTTCGGTGATTCGCAAGCTCTTACTGACCCATCGAAAGTTCCTTAAAGTCGAATACTTGGGACTCTTTTATCGACATAGTTCTAGTTAATTACGGACATTCTTCACGCAAGTCTAGTTTTATAGGTTGACATGAAAATTCGTCTTGAGGTACTTCGGCGACTCTTAGGTCTGTTCATTCGACGCGTGTATCACAGGAAGTGACGTAACTAATATCGAATTAATTCGCATTACAATCAGTACGAAATTATCGGACGAATGCTTTATCGCAACGAGCAGACGCACGGTTGTTGCACAGTACGAACAAACGAATGACGGTTTGCTGATTACTGCTGGTAGTTTTGATTCGGAGGGTTAAACCCGTTTCCATGAAAATTCGTTCCGCATCAAGGCGACAGGCGACGTATTTTCATTGGAAATGTAAACGACGTCACGGGCAGAGGCGATAATTACAGTTCGTTTTTAACTAACATTAAAAGAGCAATGGAAATGGGGAGCGCAGCCCGGCGAAATATGCACTGCCAATTAGGGGGAAACAATGGAGGAAAAGTTATATTGATTACCAGAAGCTTCTATATCTATATATACATACGGATAAAGTTAACGGGTCGTAGGGCTTCAGAAAATAATAAAAAAATCATTAGGCAATTTTAACCCATCCTGTACGTTCTATACTTTAATTGATATTAATCTACCAAGTAATACTAATTATTTGAGGATTTAATTAACCAGTCAACCATCCTGATTCAAGATTCTAGACCTGAATTCCCTGGTCCCATGTGTGCATAGGCAGTACCTATACAGTGCAGCAGGGATGGTCCTTCTGTAATTACTACGTTCTGCCGGGAACTTAATCATCCTCATTTGACATTTTGCAGAATAGTTTGAGTGCCATGCCTCGAGATTTATTCTCCCTCTCTGTATGGATCGACGATCGTCCTAAAATTCACGAGGATCTCTATCGGAGCGGACGTGCATTAGCGTGTGGGGGGACCTGGCTAATGTGAAATTCTGCTGGGCTACGCATTCGATTAAACTTTGCGAATTCGTCTGGTTATAAATTTGAGTTTGAATTTCGCGCGACAACGGGGCGCCATGTGGATCGTTCAATTTACATAGTAAATAGTGGAGCAGAGTGTGGCAACCTCGCAATGCCCGAGCAGTTATTTTTCTTCGCGTTTATAAAGTGCCAACCAAATTTCATCGTACTGTACGCCAGTGAAAAAGCAGTGCTTTCCATTTCGGTGGTACGGTTGGTACGAGATGAATTTTAGCTAAGTCGAAGATATTTCTGTGGATTAAAAAGACAAAATGAAAATATGTTAAAAAATAAAGAAAGTATAATCAATAAAAAATTTTTACGTAACACGTCACTCAGGGATACTCTTATTTAACTTGACTGAGAAAACTTTTAACCAGCAATTTCGTAGTCTTCAATGTCCTTTCCGAAGGAAATATCCACTTTTTGAAAAAGAAGAAAATACGTGACTCTGCATACGCATAGTAAGGGCGAGCACGTCGAATTGATAACCTTGCCGAGGATATAAAGCCTCCGAGGAAGCTTTCCATCAAGCGTATCAATATTTTGCTCCGGACAACTCAAGGGGAACCCACGTCACGGAAGATATGAATTTATATTCAGATCCGTAGCGCAGCATCCATAGAATCCTGATAGCTGCATCTAAAAAAAAATATCCTAACAGCTGGTGAGCAATAGGATACTCACCGTCGTGAAAACCGATTCAGCAATTTTCCAAGTCCGTGAAAGTAGTGAGGAGCCGTCACGTAAACGCAGAGAAATCGATCGTCGTCCAATAGAAGATTTTGATCTTGTACATCCCGACGATGAGTTTTATTATGCGAATCTGGCGTCGCAGCTCCCAGGGTGGCGTTCAGCAGCGTCTTCCACCTTATCTAACCGAGCATCGTGTCCGTTACGTCGATAGTTATCAGCCATTTGATAGAAACCTGCGAGAACTTACATAACCAAATTCTTCTTGAAGATGAGACAGGTTGTAAGGTACGTATACGCGCTGGTCCACGTCCATCCAATTATAAAGATCCTTGTGTCGCGGATAAATCTGAAAATGCAGAAGAAAATGTTTACGAAAGCCATACGAGACTGTGCCTCAAGAATGATTTTGTTTGGCAATAAATCCTTGAGCTAATCCAACAAGTTTTCCCGGGAGGCGAAAAACTTTTAACGCGAAGCTGAACAAGTTCAGGATTGAGGACGCTCATAGCTTGAGATTCGTTACGAACACTTCATACGTATAGAGACCTGAACTTTTGTCGTGATGAATATGAACTTTTTTTTTATACCTTTAGGGACGCACGTGTACCTTGCTCAGAGCTGTGCAAAATTGCAAAAGCTGTTCCGTCTCCATTGCCTTGTCCTTGTCGTTCATTTTCTTGGGTAGCAGACCGTCGATGATCCTCAGGATCCTTTGCGATCTTTTCTCCTCCATGTTATTCTAGAGGTAACAATAAGTTGAGTCCAATTTATATTCAATGAAGATAACAGCCAGTTATATGGACGATTTATTTTTTACTTAGACAAAATTTCTGGCGTCGCGCCAACCCTTCATTCATGTGGCTCGAGTTAATAGCAGGTCGTGGGTCAAACTTTTCCTTTAGGCTCGATTAATGCTGGGACTAAAAAAGACTAAAGTTGGGTGACTCCGAGTAGCAGGGAAGAAAAAATGTGAAGCAGGTAGACAGAGTCACACAGAAGGAGTCACAGTCCATTCGAAATGAATCGAAGCGAGAAAGATGTCCCTGCATGGTGGCTTTTCAAACTTTACCTCGGGCGATAATCAAGTCAGGGAAAAAGTTGTCGCCCATTCCAAAGGAAACGGACAACGCGAGTACGACAGTAAAGTAAGAGAAGATACAAATTAACAATAGTTCCCCTCGACGGTAAAATTTCGTCAAGATTCTCCAAGATGTCGCCACGCGACGAAAAGGATTAATTAAAAAAGATTAAAAAACAGATATAACCAACCAGCTATAACAAAAGACAATAAATCAAGAGAAAAGAGAAACAATTTTGTAAAACTCAAGTGAACAAGAACGCAGATAATGCTCGACTCCTCCGCACTACTATAAACATTAGTATCCTACCGACTCCGCAGAAGCCTTAGCTTCGGTATGTTTTACCCACGAAATGGCCATTTTCACGAGCTACCAACTATATCGCCGAGTAAAATCGCACCGTACCTCAAAGTTTTCCTCGCTATGCGCTTTCAGCACTTTCAAGTAACTCGATCGCGATACGCTTCTTCGTGTTTTCCAACAAACGAGACGGGTAGAGAACTTCGTTGAACACAGCGCATTGAGCAGTGAGCGAAACGTAACCTGTACATTTTCCAGCAGGAGGTAAGGCATCTGGTATAAAGATTACGTGAAGGCCCGTGAATCAAATACCAAACAATGCGAAGCGACGAAGTCGTCCTAACCTAAAAATATCTCAGCGACGATCCAGTTGAATTCTTCAAATCCATCGTCACTGCACCATAACGAAAATGAATTTCACAACTTTCCTAGTCAATATTCCTTCCACTACCAATATTCCAGGTACGTTCAAATGCACTCTCGTTCGCGTACGCCAACTGACAGATTCCACGAGCGACGTTACCGACCGAGCTCCGAGTTATTCGAGTCAAGTACTCGCCCATGCTTCCTCGATAAATAAATTAAATCAAACTAGCGACTGCGTGGACTCCGATGAAAAGTCTGTAGAACACAGCATAAGTAGGTAATACATGTCAAAAGGGTCTATGTCGAAGGTAGATAAATACATAGAAAGGTGGATATAGCCGCAGGCGGAAGGTTGAATGTATGGTAACGAAAGCAATATCTGTTCGATGAACCAAGCATGTTTTATTGACGAAAGGCGGAAAACGCGTCGGGACGCCCGAATTTCGCAATCTCGTAAGTCCTTACGACTTATACAATTCATTCCGACCTACTTACGTTTCATTGTCCGGCCTATACATGGTTCGAGCAATAAAATAATCCTTACGTTATTTTTCTTGAAATAACGTGTTCGGTCGTACGTTTTAACGTCAAATGGTAAACTGTATGCATACTGCATATATCTATATTACGTATGACGTCATCAACTGCATACATGTCCTAAGTAACGGATATGCTAACATTATGGTCGTACGAGACTCTCTGGCAAAAACTTCATCTCGCACTAATTAACTGCAATGCAGCGTAACACGTAACCAAAATGGATACTGGAATTAACGCAAAGCTGATTAACGCGATGAGATAAATAATGGGAAATTAACCAATGATAGCTCGCTTCGCGGTCGAGCACTACGTACAATGCACGTAACGTCGAATGCAAATGCTTTAACGCGAGTAATAGCCTCGTGATAATACAGGATGGATAAAGTGAATGGCGTCCGGTACGTACGTCGCCCATTGTACATTGTATACGAAACCGACAATCCGGAGGGGCACGTTTATAATTCGAAATTAAACAGATTTTATCCAACCTCATGGAAATTTGGTTTAACTGCGATTGGAGATATTTTATTTAAAAGTAATTAATGTTGGGCAATAATTTTTCGAAAGTAATTTTTTTTATATCCTGACATAAATTAACCATGCACGATCAACGAATACGAAATCCATGGTAATTTTACATTATCTTCTTCCACTGGAGTCAATTATTGTGCAATTTAGGTAAATCAACATTTTTACGTATTATACGGTTTCTGCGTGACGTCGTCAAGATTAAGGGATAATCGATACTATTAGAAACTACGTAGAACGATGAGCGAATAAAATTGTCGGTTACAAGGGTGGAGCGGGGGGGAGTCTAGTCAAATGTAAAAATAGATTAGAAAGTCCGATACTCGTATTACGAGCAATTCCGTGCCATCCTCCATCAACCCTGACCCCGGTAGCTGTCCTTTTTAGAATGCCCTCGCTGCTTAATGGATACACATCGGTCCATTCAAATATCTGGGACGCTGGTATACCCTTTAGGAATGCTGCGTTCAATAACACATAATATCGGGGATGCTTGTACCGCGCGCGGAAAGTTTTTCACGCTTTTGAAAATCTTTGGGAATATACATACATTTATCTTGAACCCCTTTTATCTACATAGAAATGCATATATATACACACATATAGTCTTATGACATATTGCTCTTCCTGTATTTTAGACTTGAAGCGACGTGCGCCATTAATTCTTAAAAAAAAGTACGTAAAACTGAGGAAACGAAATCGAATTAACTACAGCTGTAAAATTCCACGAAGAAAATGTACGCTCGCCGTTCCTTTAGCCGTGATAATTTTTCATGCGATTTTGTGGCACTTGGTGCTAATACGCTTAGCCGAGTTGGTTAAAAGTGCAACTAGATAAACACGCTGAAGGGCTTACTTGTTCTTTTTTCCCATTATTATTTTTTTTTTTTTCGTTTAATTTTTTTAACTTTTTTCCAGCAGATTAATACTCTGGGAAATCTCTATTTTTACGCTCCACTCAGCGAGAGATCTCGATACGAAAATAATCTTTCGTTTTCCCTGCGGGGACGTGGTAAATGCGATTTTAAATTAAAATTTTTCGTCAGCTTTCCTTCCCAGGCACATCGCTCGGAAGCCTAACGACGAATGGGCTTCTGGATAGGGAGTCCCGTGGCTGTAAGACTATACCATGGTATAGTCACTACAGAGAACCTAAAAGCTGAATCGGACGGAGCCTATAGGAACTTTGGTGAAGTTGACTGGTCCACCAAAAAGTTTTCGTGGATACTTTCCAAAAGATAAGTATCCCAGGCAAGCGCGTCGTTATCCAATATTTATGGTTGACAGGAAAATCCCATTGGAAATTCTGCCAAGGTTCTTTTTTGTTGCATCGAATGATTTTTGGTCGTGGCATTTGTGGAGGGAGCGCATTGAATTTTACGTGGGGAATTTTTTTTTTTCGAAAATTAATTGGCTTTGCCCGGGAGAGATTACAGGTCGTAAAAGTAGTATGCTACCACGTGTACACTAGGACGCGTTTCCAACGGCAGTCATCCGTGTTTGCAGGTGTAGCGAAGACAGGTAATAAAGAGTCGACTCGAAATAGGTACAACAAGCTGCTCGCTTATTTCAGTGCCGGCATTATCCCCTGGAAATTTCCCAATAAAATTCCCTAGTATTTCGCTGAATTCGCAGACAGACTCGACGTTGATGCTGGCGCGATATTAAAGTTCAGATTTTTATATTAAACTTCTAAATTTTTCAAGGTTATCTTTTTTTTTTAATAGCACATCATGAATATATTCGTTATCACAGTCGCTCTGGAAATTACATCTGTCTCTTTTTTCAAGGTAAATCACAGAAATCATACCTCGTCTATCCGTCTCGAGTTCCATCATTTTACACGCAATCAGGATCCACGTACAGCAGTAGAAAATTTACACTTCGCACGGTGGTGTATATACGCCATCAAGAAGCGACTACCTGAAGTTAGTTTCTCTTGAATGTCCAATTCGAGAGTAAAAATGGCCGGCATTGAAAACCAGCCCCCTTGAACCCCCTTGAGGAGAGTAAAGCCAAAATTTCTCTTTAAGAGTAGAAATCACCCTGGCGAAATGGAAGGTCGTGGCAAGTAGGTCAAGAACGCATAATGCTCACGATTTCAGGCTGGTTCGGGTAAATGCAAATTTCGTGGAAATTGGAAAATTTATAGGTAAGGGATGCTACGGGTGACTGCCGTTAGTTCATATTGATGATATACCACCTATCTATACTATATACATATATACACAGAGGCTATAGATTAGAAAGAGAAATAACGGGTCTATCTGATCGAACGACTTTTTTTCTTTTCTCTTTACAAAAGATCAGGTACCACGCCAGTTTGGTGTCTGGATACTTTAGAAAAACTAGGAGACCCACTCGGAGCATTATTTATTAGTAGCTGCAAGGGTCTGGATTTATAGCCAAATATAAAACGGGGAGTCGAGTCGCGTCGGTAAGTATATGTATATAAGCCAGGGAAATGGGAAAACTGGGGACACCGGGTCCCTCGGCGAGATCGTAAACCAACCGCAGAGAGGGAAAATCTTCTGGAAAGATAAACCTCGTAGAGAAGCTTAAAGATTTGAAAGAGTCAAAAAATTTTTTTTTTTTGAAAACATGGAAACTTGCCTTTATGAATGTATACGCTCTGCTCTCCGCAGTGCTGGACGATCTCCTTTGCCTGGGATGTTCGTCCGTTAACGTTACAGCTCTTCTCCATCGTGGACCATCGTCCTTCTGTAAAACGAAAGTGAACCAGATATTGCGAATTCATCGAATTCCAATGTCGAATGTCAGCGGGTAGATTTTTTTCGCGATTTCTCCGACACTGGACGACAGTCGCGATCTCATGTAGCGCAGATGCCGGGAGTTCGGTACTTGGCAGATATAGTATCTGGAGCTTGCGTATAACAGTGAAAGAATCATAGAAAGAGACAGGGTGGCAAATAAGTAAGCAAGGCTTGCCACCATTTGGCAAACAATGCCAGAGCGTGCCAAGTATCGGGTTGGGTTGTGTTATACTTTCGGTATGGGTTCTATGTATCACCGCATACATATATCATACTTATGAGACGTATATAAGTTTGTACATAAAGGGTAGCCAGCATAAAGGCAGCTACGTAGCTACTTTATAATGGCAGGAATTTCGCAATGCAGAATCTTGCGGAGAAGAAGCGACCGGAAGCGTCGGCTGGGGATTCTCTGGGTCCCAGGAGATACCAAAGTGAAAGGAAATCCTTGCCGATGGACCGCAAGATTAATGCGAGCGGTCAATGAGGAGAGATAAAAATCGGCTAACCGAAATGATCCTCGAGATGACCGAGAGCCAAGGTCCAGCGACAGGATCTGCTAACTGGATCCGGCCATAAAGCAAGCGTGGAGAATTAGAAAGATTCGCGCAGTCTCGGCTTCGCGTATTTTGGCCTGGAGCCAACCCGATCCTCGTCCCCTTAAACCTCCCTAAGAACCTTCCCTCGGCTCCAGTCTGTCCTACTGATATCTGGCCAACCTGAACCAACCAACCGAACAAGTAGGAAGCAACTGTGCTTGCAGTTCCTTTAATTTCCTTAAAGCCTCAGACCGGAAACCGATTCGGTCTTCCAGCTTTATCTATACGTAGTCGTTTATCTCGTTATCCACGGTCATTACGACACTTTACTTACGTAACGTGTCTATATCATAATATGGCTTCTACTTGTTTTTTTTTTCAGATTATAGAATTTCAGATCATTACGAAACCACTTAAACGGAGCCGTCGTCGAGTAAACCAACCGCGAAATAACTTGGCAGACTACACGTGATTATTACCATGGAGCCCACGAGTGAGTGCGTCGTCCTGAATACCCACTTTGGGATGACCTATATTAAAAAAAAAGGTAACACTAACCTGCTGTCAGGGGAGTATATTCATTCGAATTTACCGCGTAAACGATAGTCTATCTATAGGACAGTCATATGATGGGGGTTGGGATACATGATAACTCGGTGTATCACATGTTGTCCCATGTCGCATTACTTTTTTTTACAGCTCCGGTAGGACCTTCGTTACTCTCACGTGTCGCCGGGTCTATAACGAGGAGCTATATCAGGTTTCTTTAAATAAGATTCAGCGAGCTACGGGTAACCGTGCATCAGGTTCCTTTCGCTCGTTCCACCGAACGAGCCGACAGGCAGCGACAAAGTGCCGCGCGAGAGTCATCTCTTTGTAGAGCTTAACTATTTCAGAAGAAGAAGTCCTTCCGGCCTTAGGTAGGCCCGTCAGAGTCGGGAGAAGCCTCGCAAACAAAGAGCCTAAAACGTCAAGATGGGTTTGTGTACACTTGGCGTTTAACGACATTTGGCCTCGGGCGGAACGAGCTCTTCTGCACGGATTACCCGAGAGCTGGCTAGAACTAGCCGATCGAAATTTTCAAAGAGGATATGTGCTGGAAAATTTTTTTTTTCATTTTTCACACACGTGGAAAGGAAAACGTGATAGGAACTTCAGGGGTACGAGGTTTGTGGATTGAATCAATGCATCTGTATAAATTCAGCCATCCGTACGTTAGATGCATGGTAAAGGTGAATTTTGGGCAAAGGAAGATTTCGTGATATAATTTTCATTCTATAAACGAATGGAAGACCTATGGGGGTTGAATTTGGGTTGAGGTGGGGTCGGAGGGTAGCGATTACACTAAAAAGCGATTACCCTCTTTAATGTAGCGCATCCAGTACGGCTTTGACCTTTGCCCTTCCGAGCAACCCCCTCTCCCATTACCACTTTTCATTCATTCCAACACTACCCTTTCTTCTCTTATTCTACCATTGTCTCTATACCACCCTTAGCTCCCTCCCTCTCTCTCTGTCTCGCTCCATTCTCTTCGGTCTTCCCTTTTAACTACGCAGCCTCTTCTCGACAGCCGGTAAAATCTCATTTCCTCTCCCATCACGCGACTCCCAGGCATTCACGTTTCCTACGCACTTTACGACGTAAGCACCGAATAAAGCCTCACGCACAATGCCAATGACTGGCTGGGCTATCAATATGCGAACGAGACGAAGAGTCTTGGCGAGCAGCTATTCGCACACCGACAATCCTAAAAGCATCAGGGGTACCAACCTACCTATACTTGCCCAGCATCTTCACCAGCCTACCTCCAGGGGAGACGCTGAATCTCGAAGCCAGCCCCCTTTGCACCTGCTTAATGTTCACCTCCCCTGCCATCTCCTAAAGTACCGTGCTCTTTTGTTTGGGAGTTACCGAAATTTCGACAATAGCCTTATACAAGTAATTCGATACAAGGATTTTCTGGCTTTTCATTGGTGCCACTACGAAAGAGCAACGTACCGTGCACGGGAGCGAACAAGCAATTTACGTAACGCTAGAATCAGACACATAAAGTGGTGTGCTCGGGAGGTGAAAAAAATTCCCTTTTCTTTTTTCTTTTCGCACTCTGCAAGAATTTCTCATTCGCTCCAATTAAATCGCAAGGACAGTGCAATTTCGATCGCCCGGAGATGCCGGGATATACTGTAATTAAATCCTCAGATTCGGGTTGTAATTAAAGTTTTCCCCTCTCCGATGATACCCGCCCAAAATTTATTCTACACGAATGTCGCCGGTAAGCTCGGACAAATAGTTGTATTCTCCTCTCGCTTAAACTTCTTCGTCCTCTATCTCTCTCTCTCTCTCTCGCTCGTTAGCCTCTTTCACCCCACCGTTCTTCTCCCTTTCAGCCGGTATCTTCGTTTGCATCATATTTCCTACTGCATAAATTATGCATCGCACTGTCTCGTAAATCGGGAAAAGCAGCTACCGCAAATTTGTTCAACTCGGGGTAATCCCAGAACCTCGGCTGTCGTGAAAATATTAGTTAAGGTTGGGTAAATGGGAAAACACATATATCCCAGAGAGACGTATACAATCCGAGCCAGAGCAACCCTGTACGTATACAGGCATCCTTGTACACATCCCTATCTATCTTCGGCGTATAAGATAGCGGAGAGTACAGTTAATTTTCCCGACGGCACCGGGTATCCCGTTATCTCCCACGGGATGAAATTTCGCGCCAGGAACTAAACGATAATTAATAATTGAGAAGGAACCTTTATACGTCCGAAACAACCTCGAATTTACCTCAGGAAGTAGCCACTCGCTCACCGTCGGTCTGACTACGAACGATCGTTATCTACTTGCTCCCTTCCGGCTGCCTGTACGTCCTGATACGGCCTAAGACCGTATGGGACTCCAAATACGTGTTTCTCCTCTCCTATTACTGCCTGGTCACGTAACAGATGAGTCCCTTGATATTTTCGAACAATCCCGGTGGACCTTCATCGAGCATTGACCAATCTCCGAGGAGACCCAAAAGTTCCAGGACCACGTGACCCTTCGAAAACTTTGGCTCCATTGGGATTCGTAAAATCCCCGACGAATCTCTTTATCCTCCATTTGAGGCTATTTGTCTTAAACGATCGTCTGTGTTTACCTGGTTTTCCGAAAAAAACGTATCTCCTCGATACTTCATCGGGAGATCTAGGAATACGGATGACCTCGTCCGGTCGTAAAGGTCCACGTCGACGTAGACGTCAAACAGGGGTGCCCCGTTCAACCTCAACAGTTCTGAGAGCAACGGGGTGATGTCCACTGGCGCCAGACTCTTCGGTGGTAGATAACCACCCAGCTCATCGAGGAGTCGATACACTGAAAATAGAAACAGCGTAACAGCGCCTTCGTCGAAACAACGTAAATCATTAGTATGAAGTGTCGCGATACACTGCAGTGGCTGCAGAGAAGGAGGAACGAGTTGGGTATCGATCTGGTAACCTGGAAAAATATAAATTTATAGTGAGGCCATTTCCGAAATAGATAACACGTGATACGTCAAGGAGACGTCGGAAGCCGTGCAGAGATAGAGTGGCTGCAAAATAACGTAAAGGATTATAAAAAATTAATTTCCATAAGAATACTATAAAAAAATATTTTTACTAAACATCCCCATAAGGGTTTTAATCGATTCTTACCTAACATAAATCTCATCCGCAAGTCAAGCCAGAATTGATATTCGCGAACGTCTCCAAAAGGTAGACAAGGGACAGTCGCGTTAATCAATCATGAAAATTAGTTGGAGAAAACGTCCGAGCGCTAGCCTGGGTATACACCCATCTAAATCATACTCTCCAAACTTCACCTCGATATACGATTTTAGACCCAGTTTCGTATCCTCCCTTCCGAAGTAGACCTACGGAATCTTACTGACCATGTAACACGTAACACAGACCGAGACCAAATTACGTTCAATGGATTTCGCATTTTCTCCACGAGCCTTGCGTGACTTCGAGTGGTGCGATTAGGAAGCGTCAATCGAAACTACGGTTAGATATAATCATGCGGGTCCAACCCTTTCATACAACAAGAATGGGCTTGATGCAAACCCACAACCGGCTGTCGGGGTATACAACGACGCCACCGGAATAGATTCGATCGTTATCCTGAATTCTGGCCTTCTTCCGTCGGCTTATTCGTAGATCCCATTTACCGAGGCCAGGCTATCCCCCCTTTCTGTTCCTCCTATGTTGAAACTGAGAAATTGCTAATTGCTCTCCTGAACTCTCAAAGCCATTTCAGGAAGCATCCCGCCTTTACACGGACACTCGAGATACGCCGAGATATCACGTCCAATATATACACAGTGATAAATTCATATAAGGACGCTACCTATAGCGGTATCAGCAAAGCTTAAAGCTGCCACGGTATAAAAATCGGATTCCAAATGGAGTAATCGGAAATATTTAATTTGACAACATAACCTCGAATCTCCTATGCAGACGGATGCGCACCTATAAAAGAAAGCTCGCTTCAGATCGTATTGTCAAATTGCACTGGGCATTCGAAAATTTCAATGAATACGTTAATAGCTGTGGAAACGTATAAACAAGACGGAGTCGGCGGTACCGAAAGCGCAAAGTTAACTCCGCGCGATACAAATCGCGCAAGCTCTGGCTTAAGAAAACGGAAGTTCCATTTCCGTATGGGACCGGGAGTGTTCCACGGTATATACGTATATACAGACGCGTGTAGCGTTAAATCTAAATTCGTTCGATATCAAATATCTCGAGTCTGGCAAAGCCAACCTAACCTTCCGAAGATCCGATCGGATGACTTGCTCTCTCGGCGAGCAGAGACTGTTTCAAAGCTCACGGATTAAAGCTCACGGACTTGGCCTCGTGCTTACCTCCCAAATGCCTCTCATCGATTTTCTAATGATCGCAACGCTCCTACCGCCACTCGGCTCTTATATATACCGAGGAAAATCGTTGTATCCTGAAAGCTCCCTGATAATGGCGCCGGTCTATCCATAGAGCTTTCCTTTTTATCAAAGCTCGACCTTGCCGCTAACGCAGAAGTAATTCTCTGGTTTCTCAAACGTAAAAAAAAAAAAAAAGTACACGACCCTGAAGCGAATTCGTGAAGTCGGTCGCGAATTTGAGTTTTCGTGCGGGATTGTGGATTAAGGAAATATTGTAAAATCTAGATAAAAAAGGGGCAAGAGAGAGAGAAAAAATGCCGCACGGAAATTCTGACAGGTCTCACGTGCATCGTCAGATCGGAGTTTTAATCGGCACTGAAAAGGGGGTCAGCTAAGATATCCCTGCCCAGGCAGTTATTATCTAACGATCGGAAGGAACGCGCGGAGGTTTACGAGCACGAAAGCGTCGACCTTCAAAAAGTAACCGCCCCCCAACCAAGTGTAAAATTCAGAATTACAATTCGTTAAGGAGTTGTATACCTCGTTAAAACTGGGTCAGATCAGTATAAGTCGATGCACGCGACTTGGCGATTATCAACCTGCAAAGAAAGCACGAATGGAAAGAGTCTGGTACATGTTCTTAAAAATACAAGCAACGATTTCACTTCCCCCGACAGACCGGAAGCGAGGCCGGATGTCTGATTTATCGCCGTGCTCGTCCGACAAATCGACGACTGCCTCCCGCGCATCGGAAGCCACTAAAAGTTGCCAGGAAGCGTATAATCTAGGAATCAATGCGGTAAATATTATGTCACACGTACTATAGCTCGTCGGAATCGATTACGAAGTAGGGATAATAACTTCCCATTAGCGGTTGCCATAACCTGTAATATCGTCATCGTCATCGACGGAACCGAAGCCAATCAGCCGGTTCGAAACGAACTGGGTAACGATCGTATATCCGTGCACGCAGCTTCATTCCGAACTCTCTGTGAAGGCGAACCTACCCTCGGTATTGTCCACAGTAATATCCTGGAACGGCCTGTAATTACCCCGGTGCAATTTGTACGTGTCTACTGCGACTGGCTGATCCAAGATTCTGTGTGTGTTCTGGGATGCGGGAATACGTAATCAGATCTGGTGTAGAGGATGCTGCCAAAGGATCAAGGAAGGGAACGGGTGCCGGCTGATCCTAAGGGTGTAGGGTTGAACCGAGGAAGTGGGCAAGAAGGTGGAGAAGCATGGGAACGCTGTGAGAGAAACGTTGATTCGAGGGTTGGTTTGTTATCTGGTTTCGCAGCTAACTTTAGCAGCGGGGTTAATACGCCGGTCGACGGTCTGGCCAGGAATAGAGTTCGTTGTAAATTGCTAGGAAAAAAGTCGGCGACCTCGTTCGAATGGTCTGGATGTCACGGAATGCAAATCTCCTTGGCAAAAAGTCTACGGACTATAGCTATATAGATTTTACTACTCTTACGTAGCAATGCATGGATTCGCTTGTTACGAGACACGGACTGGTAGTGCTTGCTTTTTTGAGAGTGGCAACAACTTTTTTATCCATTTGTATATATGTATATATATATTGGTTCCCTTTACTATTTTGTTGCTACATTCGTTACCGCTGAATGCCCACCCACTGTTGCTCGCCGCTGCCTCAGCACTTTCAAGTGCTTTCAAACTAAAACTCTTAGAGCGTGGCCACGCTGTGCGGTCCGAGCCTATTGATCCATGCTGGTCGATAACACGCGTTCTTGACTTTGAAGCCATTTCTTTTTCCTTCGCTTCATCCGCGCATCTACATGTGCACTCTGGGCTCTTGCCGTAGCAGCATGTGTACTGCGGGCAATGGAATATTGAGATTTACGAGGTTCGCCCGGCGGACGAGAAATCGTTGGCACGTGGTACGTAGATGAAGTTACGTAAGCGACGGGGTTCGCGAGATAGGAAATAAAAAAAATTTTACCTGGAAGAGGGTTGCGGCAATGTTGAATTGAACTCTGAAAAATGCAAGTCCGCTGCGCCGGGTTCCCGTATGAAAAGTACGAAATGGAACGGCGCTTGTAAGTTATGCATTCGCGAAATCGATTACTCGATACGGTACAGGGTCTTGAGTTACCTGAAACGGACTGTAGTCCGGAGAAACGTTATTGCGAATTTACTTTTGAATTTTCATCGCTACCTTTGTATCTCACTCGCTCCCTCTATCTCTGTCTGTCTTTTTACTCGAAGCTTTCATCGTATCCGCAGACTCCCTCTTTACTCCCGTCCTTCCCGTCCGTCAGATTCGCAAAGACCAGTATTTCCCGTCGTTCTACTTTCAGTTTCACGGAAACCGCGCGAGCGTAGCTTTTTAAACGGGCGACAATGACGCGCGAATTCTTAAGGATTGTATTATTGGATGAATGTAGCATCCTTAATTTCCGGTACGGACGTGTCGAGGACTCGATTGAATTATATACGTTTCAATGGAAATAAACGTATATTCGTCTGTCGGTATTCGCGTAACGTAAATACAACATTCAAAGTGAAAAAGTAATATTACTAACGGCGACTTCTTGGTCGAAGCAATAATTCACTAGGAAAAGAAACGAGTCGAGTAATATTAAAAAATAGCCTGGAGGGTATCGATCCGGCACGAGGATTGACCGCGTACATATTAATCAATGAGATGAACGACACTATGATCGATCCGCGAGTAAAGTGAGATACAGGGGACACTTCGACATTAAAAATCCATAAGAAGATGACCCCCTGAAAAACATCGTATTCGTTGACAAACATATTGTCGTAACGAAGTATTTATAGGCTGGGCAAAGCTTGCGCGACTCTCGAGCGAAACGGCGGGAGAATTCAAAAAAAGTAATCGCACGTATTCTTCCTACTACGCGAAGGAGCTGTAAGACAATGTGGTGTAGATCGATGAGCTGGTAATCAAGAAATGGCAAGTCCAACTGCCGCTACTGTTTCTCCTAAGGCCGTTTCACTTGGGTAAATTGGAATCCGAATCGTTAATGACATAAAATCGAGTGTGAAATCGATGGTAACAAATATATATATACGTCCCTCAGCACCTCCTTGAAAAAGCTATTCTCGCAGAAAACTTATAATATATTTAAATATATCATGTAGAACGAACGACTTGCTCCAATAGAATTTCCATCGAGGTATTATTTTTACTAATTCTAGTTAGTTCTAGGGAGTTTTTTTCCCCCTAGACAAGAAACTCGCGCGAATTCGAACTCGGCTACGGTTGAGCTATATACGTAACCGGGTCTTCAGTGCGATTCTTTCTGCCTTGGGCAAGAACATAAGGTAAGGCTGGGTAGGATACGATAAGTTAAGGCAAGGTTAGGTTGGGATACCGTAGCCAAGGTAAGACACGGCGCGCGCAAGAACGGCTCTCTTTTCTCCGAGGGCAAAGTTCGCGGCTCGTAGCGAAACTTCCTATAGAACGTTTAACGTCCCTGGAACATGCCACGTATGCTACCAACCCCTAAACCCCCTGAGCATCCCTTAACCGCCTTACCGAGCCGTACCCATGTATACCTGTATATACCGCACAGTTTCCTTTCCTTTCTTTGCTCCTCTTACTCCCTATGATCTCCTCCCTCAGCGCCGGGGCTCCATTCTCTTTTTCCCCACTCTTTCAACCCTTTCCTGTCTTTATCCACCCCTGTTCCCAACCGCCCACGAGGTCCCCATTATCCTTCCAGCTCCTTCTAAGTTTCCATTTGAGCCTCTGGACCGATCTGCCCTCTGCATCGTTAAATGCCCACCCCCGGCCACCCCAATAAAACAAGTGACATTACGCGCCAGTGAAAAACCACCCCCTTAGCCGTTCCTGCGGTCTCCCGCCGCGAAGGGGGTTCATTTCACCTACCCTTTACATGCTACCCACACTTGCCTACGTACGTAAGCTACCGTTACGTGTTTACGTATCTCCTTCTAATTTTCATCCCTTAACCGGTAAAGCTTACGCGTGGCTTTTCTCTGGAGCCGAACCCTCCCCCCTCGGATGGTCGCGATAAAACGTGAAATAATCGTAAAAGCCAAGAATACCAATCCCGTCGATGGTCACAAGGTCCTTCAGGATTTCAGGAACGTCCAAGGAGACCAGGACGAAGGGGGGGCTTGAGGGGGGTTGATCTGGCCGGAAAGGGAAAGTAAAGGGGGTTACAGGAGCGAAGGAAGAAAATGGCTTGCGGAAACGATTTTCCCTGCTACGGAAGTCCCTTAAGCGATCCGAACTGATTTGTCAGCGTCTCGATAACGTGGGGGTTTGTTTCTACGGGAGGGGGTGGCTTCTGTCGCGGTGCTACTTAGGTCCGTGCATATGTACAGTTTCAGGAATTTGCCCGTATGAATAATTGATCGGACCGTGGAAATAACTCGCAGGCAAAAAGCGAGCCGGAGCATATGCGCCAGATGCATATATGAATGAAATCCCACCCTTACCGCTGTACCACCCTTGGACGTATACATTGGCTGTAACGTATATCGGGAACCGGGATTACCGGCGTAAACATACTTTGCCATTGATATCTCGCAAAGAGACGATACGAATATGCCGGATGCAGCGGGATATACATGTTATGTATACATTCTCACAAACGAGTATCTAAACGGCCCACAACGCGTCTCAGTAAAAAACAGCCTCGTTAGCAGCATCGCTAAAATAATGTCGAGGCTGTGGCTGAAAATGTCAGAGCTTTTTTCTTCTCTCTCTCTCACTTTTTTTTTACGCCTTTTTTTTTATGTATCTACCAGTAAACGCGATATTTTTTTTCAACAGCCACCGCTCGATATCTCTATCAGACCCGTTTGTTTTTATCACCTGGACCATGCATATTACAGAGATTAAATATTGTATGAAAACTGTATACGATTGGCGGACTGACACTAGCTCCAGGAGAAAATATTTTTATTTTCAAGGATAATTAAAAATAATTTTTTTTATCATCAATTCAGCGCGTCTTACCTGGAGTAAGGTTCACTGGTTTATCCTTGAAGTCAATGCAGGTCTCGTAGAATTGGCCCAATTTGTAAAAAGCTCCGGTCATCTTGCCAGAAGCGTTCGCCAGCATGTCTGAAAAGAATATGAAACAAGTATATATATATATATATATACACATGTATAAAGTCCATCAACGAAATCGTAGCCAAGGTATGCACTTGAATTCGATTGAATGTCCGTAGGGTTTTTAAAAATAAAATTGTTTTTCGCAATTTAAAAAAAAAACAGTTTTTCATAAGATTTATAATTTCGAACTTTCCGTCGAAGATTTTTCAGACACTGTTCCCAGAACTATTAGTGCCGTATGTGGAACAGCGAAGTCGTAGGGCAACGTGCATACTATACTTCCATGTGCATATATCGATTAACGTGAATTATTTATAGTCCAGCTTCGACCGTAGTAACCCACTACTCGATACGTGTCCATCCACCCGACCGTATGTGGATTTCTTTTCCTCTTTCGATCCTTCCACCACTCTGGCCGGCCAAAAAGTCACCTCCGTATACCCTGCCAGTTGAATTACTCTAACGCACGTGAAGCGCACTGCACATTGCTCTATGCATTTTCCTATACCGTTCGTGCTGTATAGATATGGGCGCGAGAGAATCTGACTTGGAGAATTATACGCTACAGGAAACTTGGCCTCGGTCAAACTTTCTGAAGACTCCAATATCCCCTATGTAAAAAATGAATATATTGATTGAGCTGGGTAACATGGGTGAAAGGCTGCGTGAAATTTTTTCAATACGACTTACTTCAGGAAATGCATTTAATAGGAGTTACAGTAGCACGTGATTTCTTTTTAACAGTCTACCAGCTGATTAAAAGTTTCATAGGTCGTAACAATTCCGAATTTTCCTTCCATAACGTGTTCGGGTTAACTGATCGCCGTATCCTTTTTTTTTTTGTACCGCTGTATTCATTCGCGCGCTTTCATCCGCGTGCAGAAAATAAAGCAAATTTCGACTTCGCGGCGCAGAAAAAGCCTTTAGCACGATTGGCGAACGTCGAGGCTCGCTCGCAGCCTTCAAAGACTCCGAGCAGCGATTTCTCTACCGTAGAATCGGGCGAAGCTGGCAGGAAATTAAAGAATGGCTGAAAACTTTTTCATGGCTAACCCCTTCTCTCCCCCCGCGCCTGCCGTCCAGAACGAAAATACCCTGCGAGCTGAGACGACCAGAGTGAAAGTCTAACTTTTCGGGCCGGGAGTTCCGGGTCTTCGTTGAGTTTCGATCCAACGACATGGACCTCGTCCCAGCCACTTTTCCAGGAGCGAATAAAAACTACCCCCCTCCCCATCCCACTACCCCTTTATGAAAACCAAAACTGGAAGACGCAACGAATATAGCCAAAGTTCTTAGGGGGTGCGCCAAGTTTGATCCCGCCCCCTCACCTTGGGGTGATCTTTTATGCTTTCTCACCCTAACCATAAGCGACGTCCTGCGCAACCCTTAGTCGATCTCTACGTCCGTATTCGACGTTCGCGTTACCGTCCACCACGTGGTAGGACAAATGGACGAGAATTAAAAAATTACGTATCTGCTAAGAATTAAAAAAATTTTTTTTTTTTTTGAGGTAAAGCAACAATCGTCCTTCGAACGTAACTGGACCCGTTCGATCATCCTAATCATCTTTTCGCTTTCGTAAATACACGATCTCTGCATATTACGTAACCGTGGATATAACGCGTGTCGGTAACTTTCCAAGTCCTGAGAGCATCCCGATACCGAAGAGACGTCGAGGGAGTTACGACAAACGTACCATGGGGTTAGGACGTCGTTTCAGGATGTTATTCTCCCATGCATCACGGTAATATCGACACTGACACGGGACAACGATTCGGCTTATGTATTCCACCAATCAGATATACATATGTATGTACATAGTTATAGTACGTCGAATGGCGCCGTCGGTTACTCCCCATTGGCTGCCGAGCTAACCGAACAATTTTCAAATGTCACACGGCCAATTTATCACTCGAAAATATTCCGATCTTCGCGCGTTAACAAATTTTACTAGGTCCCGTCGGCCCACACTGCGCGTCCGATGAGAATTAGGAGTTTTCGAGAAAAAAAATATATATAAGCGTACATACATCACTTTGCGTAAATTACGAAAAATTAATTTTCCAAAAAAAGTTCTAATTTTTACACAATCAAAATTTACTCACAATAAATCCCAATGACGCGTCCAAAATAATTTTAATAACCATATCGAGTGTATCCTTGTCATAGGATCAATAGAGTTGAATATTGTAAGCTAAAAAAATTCTGTAATTACCCGATCTGAACTGAGTGCCGTGTCAGGAGTAAATGATGAATGGGACGAAAAAGATGATAGCCAAAGAGCCCATACTTTTTATTTGATGCAGGAAAAGGGAATTAAAAAAAAAACAAGACTTGGGCTTAATTGGGGTCCAACATGTAACAATGGCGTATCCTCGTTACCTTAATGAACGTGACAGTCGGCTGTTTCAGTTTTCAAATTTGATGCTATTGTTCCCTAGCAAGCTCGGTGCATTAAGTTTGTAATTACATATTATTATTATGAGCCGAGCTACAGGAGCTGAGATTGCAGTCGGGCAGCCTAACACCAGTCCGACGTTAAGTAAAGTATAAAAAGTCCAGTAGATTTTCGCGTATCACGCGCATCCTTACTTCTCCCGGTCTAAGATGAACTTGACCCATTAAAATCGACGGATTAATCAAGTTTGCATAAAACGCTTCTAACCCGTTTTCCTTCTTACGTAAATCTCCTCGTCTAAGGCTTCGCGAGTGCTCCTACCAAAGAAGACAGCCAGACACGACGATTAACCAGGGCTTAACCAGGCATGCTTGCGCATAGGTCCGAGTAACATACGTTGAAATCCAGTCGTGAAAATAAAATTAAAAAATTGACCTGACTCGAAAAAATACCCTTTTCCGACCCCTCCAATAAAACGGGTCACCCACCAAAAGGAGCCTTTAATTACTTACTGAAGCCTCATTCATCCCCTTTTTCCCAGTCAAAACGATAAATTTAAACCGGTCTCCTAACGAGATGGGAATGAGCTCATGAGGCGTGGACGAGAAATATCCCCCTGCTGGAACTAGGTAACGGGGGGGTTACCTTCTGGTTATCCATTGGAGGGATGACGATGGCCCGAGCACCGGATGCCAAGGATGATAGGATCAAAGAGAACGCAGTGCAAGAAAGGACGATCAAGCCACGGTAGATTAGAGTGATGAACGAGAGGAGGCATAGGTGGCATTGGGAGTCCTGCTTTTCTCTACTTTGAAAAATAACCTGACTTTATGAGTACGTGCAAAAAATCCTGGCGCCAACAGTCTGTCGGTCTCGTGCGTCTTGCATCTCTGTCTGTCCGACACTGTCGAGCCAAGGGGAGCGAAAAGAAGGAAAGGAGAGTTCCAGTGTAGGAGGGTGCTTTTATTCCCGTGCCAACCTTTCTGAATTTCTCTGTCCACTAGCCTTTTTTTTGCCATGATACATATATATGTATATAGCACTCCCTTGCGTCTGTAAGGAAATATCCAGACCCCATTCCCATCCCTTGACCCACTCAGCCAAGAGTGGATCTTAACTGAATTCCTAAGAATAACATCCGATCCGAATATAGAATTGACGGCGTTGCCTGTGCTGCGAATCAATTAGCCAGGGATTCAAAGTTCAAGACGATTTTGGTTAACCGAATGAGGATCCTGAAAAGCACGGATCTTGATAGGGCCTAGCATTGTCAAGGATACAATGTGGAAGGGCTTTAGATGTTTATATCTCGGGATTAAGTACATATATAGTATGTATATACGTGTATAAGTACATGAAATATGAATGATGGGTTCATGAGAAACAGGAAACAATTAGTCTCCAGTGTCCCACAAATAAATTTATTAGAGTTTATAGATTACATATATACTCACTCTGAATCTGATCATCCACCTGGGCCTGTAAGCTGCCGAAGCTCGAGCTGGGTTGATAAGGTTGTCGATCGCGAAAACCACCGCAGGCAAACTGATAAAAATCTTCGCAGGGATCGACGCCTCTCTTAAGGAACGCCAGCATCCGTCGCGACGCCTCGTGACAAGCCCTCGTCTCGCAGACGCCTTCCTGTCCATCTCGTTCTCTGATACAAGCCTCGTCCTGTAATAAAAATAAGAATTTACCTCGTGACCTTATAACTCGGCCATACCTAATTTTTATTCATCTTGGATATCGGTCTCGAACTACAGGACAGTCTATTTTCATCGAAGTACCCTGCACCGTAATCTTCCTCATGACCCATGATCTGAGGTCGTTTACTGGTAGCTTGAAAAGCTAACTTCCTCGTAGGAAAGACTGATTGGTCCCACGTGTATATCAAACTTTCCTAGGACGTTCGAACTTTGGTCGAGTATGCCCTATGCTAGTAGATACGTATGTAGACAGTAGAAGAGCCAACCGGAAGTGTTCTTGCCTTATGTAATCTTTTTATACTTCAGCAATATGTGTATTGGGTTCGAAGCTCGGAGACCGAAAGAATCTACATGCGTTCGATTTATCACTGACAAATGATATTGATATTTGAATCGATCGACTTTACTGTGCTTCTGTAATCTGCGACAGTGGCGCCTTTGACGAAATTAGCGGGAACTAAAACAAAGGTTAGGATGAAGGACAAGGCCCTGACCCGAAGTAAGGTTGACATTTGCCTCGAAACCTTACCTTCGTAGTATGGCTTCCATTTGCTTGCACGTGTATACTGCAGCTACGCAATCCTCTGTGAGAATACACGTTCTTTAGGGGATGATAACGTAAAGACTACGCCGAGGCAGGATCAGTAATGGGCGCCGCACTAATCTTCTAAGTAGTTACGAAGGTACTAGGGGATTTCAAGTAATTGGTATGATAACCGTTATGCTAAGGAATGGCTAATTTTATGAATAATCTTTATTTTCTTTTTTTTTTTTATTCAAACGAAACATAACAGTAAAGACCGTGGACCGTGCCGTATTTTATAACGGAGGTGACCCTGGTAATTGGAGTAAACTTTAATTGGTACGAACATTCCTGTACAATTATTTATTATTGGCTAGGGATATAGTGTGGGTGCATACGTATAGGAATTCTGTTATTTAAGAAGGTTGATTTTCGGGATTTTCCCCCTTTTTTTTTCGTTTTGACGATTCATCTTTTACTAATGGACGGAGTAAATATTTTTCACGGAATAAATTGATGCTACGGTTTTATGTATTCTCGTGCTGCTTCTGTATAACGCGATTACTATTAATACCTTCGCTCTTCTTTGTTACGCTATATGCTTACTTGGTATACAAGCTTGAATAATACAACGTATTTCAGTGTGTATAAAACACGGCAGTACGTAAACCGTCCAAATACACAATACAGCAGCCAAACCGGGCGAATTACGAGGTACAATTTCACTTGAATGCAGTCAATATTACGTAGATGGGTAACGTCTGATATACTTTTTCATTTTCATCGCCATGCTTTGTTAATTTAATATTTGAGTGATCTCGAAGGGTACGTGAATTTTTACAATATAAAACTAAAGGTGGAATAATTACAAAAAATGGATACATAGGGAAAAAAGTAAATCCAAAGTAACTTTACCATTCCATAGCGGGTAGTCAATAGCGGCCTACTCTCTCTCAATGTTTCGGCGATATATTTATGAGTAGCACTTGGAAGTTCGATTATAAAAGAGGTTATCAATCACATCCACTAAGCGTCATGACGTGCTTCTTATCAAAAAGATGCTAGACAAATACCTCTTGCCGCTTCTCACAGGATAAGTATATAGACCCACTGGATGGTTACCATGCAAATGATTGGCGAATTGTTCGAGTAAAGTTAACCCGTGTATAAAGAGCATAGAATTAGTCGCTTCAAAATGCGATAATAACAATATGCACAGTTAAGTTTATACGAGTATAAAAAGCCCCCGTATTTTCTGTACGAGCCTCGCACGCTGTAGCAAACTCGTTCAAATGGGCGCGGGTATGGCCGTATAAGAATGACGACGCCATAATAAATACGGCGAGTAGTCTAGTTAAGAGTTTTACTCACCAGAGGCGCGCAGTCTCGTGGTTGATCTCCCTCGGGTAGAGTCGTTATGAGAAAGAGTACAGGACTTGTGACAAGTAGACTCGTCACAACAAGCATAGCGAAGGTTAGCAGAGCTTTGTGAACAGCCTTGCTTCTTCTCAGCCAATAACAGGGCACACAGCATATCCAGGTGCCGGCCTGAATTGGCCTTTCCACGTGTACCATGGCCTCTTCCGGCATCGGGCTGTCTTCACCGGCCATACCAGAAACCGGCGGCGCGCCCGTGTGTTGACTTTGAGCTTGAGAATGGGCCCCATGAGGCCCAGGGGCCCCCGGGGCACACAGTGTACGCGGACTTAAAGGTAGTCGCACGCTTGCTTCGCCACGGGTACGACCTCCACGTGCCCCCCGGCCACCATAACCTCGGCTCACCGTGCACAGAGCCACATTTGCGGGAGATACGCGATCTTGCGGCCAATCACGTGGCCACCTTTAGAATCGGTGACGAATTACGTGGATTTATCACTCGGCAGGAGCGACAAGTACCGTGAACAATGGCATTGTATATTTATTAGAAACTCGGGCGAATGAGATTTTCAAAATTTTAATAATGCTTTGACAGCTCGAATAATTTGATATGTGATTCGTGTCCGTGGTATGGAAACGCTCCCTGAGCTATTCTAGCAGTTCTAGCAGACAGTGTCGGAGACAAGTGAAACGTCGTGGAAACATACGGATTTCTATGGACTGCCGCGACGATTGTTCCTCTGCTGGATTGTTATCTCCGATGCAAATGGAATTGGTCTGGTCGTGAGATGGATATAAATTTCATAGAGAGACAGCAGGAATGGAATGACGTTATGGATGCAGACAATCACAAACCGTGGAAGTGAATTCTACAGTGACAAAAGGTTCATTAGAAATAGATCGTCTATCGGACCTGTCAGTGGGTGATGTGTATAACGGCGCTCAAGTTCTTTGTTACCCAGGGAAAATTTCCGCGAATAATTTCGACGCTGAATACTGGTAGCTATGTGGATGCCATCGAAAGTACTCGTATCACGCATAAAGATCAGGTAATTATCACCAATTTTATCAGGTCGCGTAAGTAGAGCTCGTGAATTAAATATGATGCCGGACGGTGACGTGCATTGTGAAATGGTTTGGTCGATATGATAACTCCTCTCCTACATTCACAATTGATAGATCTTCTTGCTCCAAGGATCAATCTAGTTGATGCACGATTCTGACTTCCTTCTTAGATCCGATTTTCTTATTCACCAAGGTTCTTAACTTTTTTCTGGTTCAACCGACAGGATGAATTTACCGCTTAGTCTTGCACACTGTGTTCAGAAAAACTCCTTCGACTCAATGTATTCGATTGAAATTTTTATTATAGCCATAATTCAAACAGTTGATAATCCTTTGTTACGCCCCGCTAACGAATTTAATCAATTACGGAAATTGTAACTGAGATTAACGATATACTCGAGCGGAAGAGCGTCCCTGCTTCACGGCTGAGGGTAACACGCGGACTGTGGACTGGACTCAACCACCAAGGCGCCTTACACTTCTCTTTCTCCCACTCACTTATCCACCCGTATTCCCAGCCCTCTGCTTTTCCCTCCCCTAACCCTTTCAAACCTCCCACAACGCGCAAACTCTCAATATTCAAACCTCCAACCTCGTGAAAATACACTGCACGCCGACGGCCACCTGAAACTTTAGCAAAGTGCATTGACAAATGCATTAGCGTCGGATGAACATTCTAAAATCTTCCCAGCGGTGCATGTATAAGTTGCCATGAATTACAGTTAAAGAAGAGATACAATTTTCGTAAGTATTTCCAAAATATTCGCAGCTACCTAGTTAATGATGTTATCCGATAAGAAAAAAAAAAGGGTCTAAACAAACATTTGTGAGAGATATAAATATTCCTTTTCTCGCTGCGCTACCGATATCAGTGATTGATAAATTGGATTATCCATAGGCGTAGGTATCGAATTTGGATTTATACAATATATCAGGAAAAAATGCTTCAGTGATTTTCTCTAGTATAACCAAGAGCCAATATTCCCATGTCAAATAAATTTTTATTAAACTGAAATCCTACAATTCTACCAGGCTCGTATTAATCAATCGGAAATATCCATTTCTTATGGGAAACTAATAGATCAGAGTTTATCAATCGAATGGCAGTATTTCCTTCGCAGATATAGGTCGGGATAATGAAACCGCTTGCCAAAGATATTTTCTGCTAGAATACACACTTTATTCGTCTTATCGTACCTTTCTCCCAATAGATATCTATATATAGATATACTTCCGTATATATTAATAAATAGTCTCCATTAGATATAGTGCATATATTTATTCACGTATGTACGTCTCTCTTTATATATATATATATTCATATTTAAATATTTATATATTATTTATACCGTCGCTCAGTATTATACCTGTCACAGCTTATGAATTCACTATTATATCTATATCGAGCAACGTAACATAGAACGTTGCGAAGAATACGTTGTGCGTCGTCCATGCCTTGTATTACATATATTTACGTATAGGGTGTATCGGTTTGTTTAGGAATGATTAAATATCACAAAATTGCAACATTGATGATTCCGTTAAAATTTGAAACTGCTTTTTCCATACTGTCGGATCAAATAAATCAATGGATAATCGATGCTCCACCCCCTCTAGACAAAAACAGCCCTCTAGTTAGTCGTAACGTTAACCCTATAAAGCTTTGGCTTTACACGAAGCAGCTCCGTTTTTCAAGTTTTAATTTTTTGCTAGTGTAAAATGTCGACCGAGGCCTGGAAATTTTTGTCCGGCGAAAATCCTGAGGGGTAAATAATGCAGGATGACGGAACAACCCCTAAAATTACGTCGCGCAACTGCGACACTCTCGTTACTCAGCATTAAGGTCGATCCACACGGTAAAGGTTTTATTAGTGTAGCAGAAAGCTAACGAGCGAACGGGGGTCGGAGAAAGATGGTGGTTAACGGGAGTTGGCGAATTTATACGATTGCGAATATCGTCTATGGAACACATAATCCGACATCGACGCGATTATGTAAACTCGCCCTGCTAGTCCTAAGAATCCGGCGACGTGCTTTTTGCAGGGGTGTCGATAATAATCGGTCACATAAGTAAAATCGGTGAATATGGAGGACGAGACGAATTTTGTCTGTTGTTTGTGGGCATCGTGGAAATTTACAAAAAAAAAAAACAGGAAATTCCATGGAAATTTTGAGGGGTGGAAATGCTAAAAAAAAAAGATATATTTCTATTATAAAGCAGCAGCGGACTGACTGAGGACGTGGGTATGAGATTCGTGAAAAATTTCGAGGAAGGGGGGGGGTGATTTTTTATCGTTATTTTTCAAATAAAAAAATAATGACGTACGTCGGCTCAGAAATGAATGGCGTGCTGTTTCTCCATTTTTGAAAATATTGTATTCAACCAACTTTTATTTTACGTTGAATTTCTTTAACTGAATCTTATTCCCCTAGAGGGCGCTGTTGCGGGCCTAGAAAAAAAGGGGTGGTTCGATATCCCACGGTGAGTTCCAGTAGTACAATTTCGACGAGCGATAAATCTTTTCTGTTTTTTTTTTCCTGAACACCTTTTTTCTTTCACGTTGCGATTTAATTACCCAAAGGGGGTAGGTGGTCCAGTATTCTCAGGGTCGAGGGGTTCGTTGGCATCCTATGGGTGAAAGGGCAATGGCTACCAGGGGGGAGAGTAAGGGTAACTTTTGGCTCACATTTGTGCAACTTCGCACGCTATTTTTTTACCCCAAGTGTCGACCCTCTGTCCATGGCTCCAGAACAAGCCCGGGATTATTCCCTGCGTAAGATTTATAGTCTTCAATTTCTTCCATTTTTCTACCCCGTGACTAATCGGTCAAGGCCAATTCAGACTCTCGATCGGCCGATCGATCACTCGCGTCTTATGTACGATCAATCCGTTCGCCATCATAAGAGTTTCGTTCGAGCGTGCGAAGTCGAAAATTCTTAATGAAAGAAAACCCACCGAAGCAAATAATACGAGTCTCGGATTAATGCCAGATTTAGTTTTTCATATGAATCAAAGTCACTGAAAAGCCATACACAAAAAAAGACTAAGGTTTTATAAGTAAAAAAAAAATTGTTGACCAAAAACTATACCAAAATTTTTCGACAAAAAAAATTGTTAGAATGAATTAGGGTGATTCCACAATTGAATGGACAGGCCCCAGTAAGTGGACGCGTTTACATAAATTATATCTATATATAGTAATTTTAACACGAGTATTCACTGGAAGCGTTTCTAAAGGTATTGTTTCACTGGTGAATTTACTCTAATAAAAAAAATCTTTTTTAGGATCAACCTCAAAATCGCGTACTCTTCCATAGAGAGGAATAAATAATTTATTCCAAGTATCACAGTCGGAAGCAAAAAAAATCAAATTGGAAATCACATGACTCAATGGCTTTAATGTCATGTAAGTATGCAATAGTATGTTAAGCTATGTTCCCATACATCGTTCCCTTAGTCTAAGGACACTCGTAGTAGATGTAGAATAACTAGACAGACGTATTGGAATTAGAATCAAAGGACTTGACAGGTACAATTTAACATAGAAATTCGAAGCTTCGCTATAAGTCTACGATAACATGACATCTTCCTTTTCTTCCTCTATTCACCAATTTCCGCCATCTCTCTTTTGCTTCCCAAACGTGTTAATTACCACCCCCCACCTATCAACCCCTCGGAAGGACAACAGTCAATCTAAACTACTTGCAGGATGGATAAGATAGGACTAGACGAGGAGTCAAAGAATTTTTTTGTTAAAAATCCTTGAAAATACACCAAGTCCGCCTTAAATAGTGTAATAATTTCCTAAAAATTCTATCAACTATACAGCTATACGTCAGTGGACTCTGTTATCTTGCGATGGTAAATAGTAACGATGATAACATTGCCATTAAAATTAACGTACGATAAGTCTGATATACGTTGGTACAGATATCAATCAAATATTCAATATAACAATGGAAACTTTAATGGAGACTAGGCGCCGACTAGTTAACGATATTCGAGACTACTACCCCTATACTATTCCCACTCCGAGATTACCCGAGAATTGAATATTCGATTTATCTCTCGCCCTTAGTTCCATCCTACCCCTTTCCGCCGTCTCTTCGCAGATTCGAACGCTTCGTCAAATTAATATATTTCACCGGCATCACTGTGATATACATAGAATAAAACACTGAAAAAACTCTCAGCCAGGGCATACCTTTTTTAACCCCCAAATTTTTACCCAGTTTCTTATATCCGCACCCCACAACGGGTTCGGGCAGCGTTAAATTGCCAATTTAAATAATATCCAACCCTAAGAGGGAAAATTTTCATTGCCAACCTCCTCCCCTCCTTTCTCCAAAATGGGTTTAGCTTCCCTGTTAAAATATTTACTTTATTCTCCCTGTTAATTTTATTCGTTTCTTCATTATTTTCTGCCTGCTAATCAAAAAGCTAGAGAGTTTTCTCTTTCCTGCTTATATCGAAAAATTACAATTTTGGCATCGATACAAACTAAATCTACGTACGCGTACGCAAAGCGATTCTGGACATATAGGATTTTTACGCAGCTCGAGTATGTAACATATGTATCTTTGTTTCTCCCTAGATTAACGTTGACGTATCGATTACAATTTTTTGGTCTCCCCTTAGTCAACCTTATTTTGTAAGAGATCGTATTTCGGATTTTTTTTTTTTCTTTTCATCAACAGTTCACTTCTCACGGTCACGATCGATCGATCAGAGATACGCGTATGGGCGATAACGAGGATCGTGAAAACTTTGATAATCAAAAGGGATTAAGAGAAAATCTATTTGTGAATGAATGAAGGTACACCATATAAAAACGATGCAGGCAAAAAAAATAAAGATTTTATTCACCCACGTACATCGTACAGAATAAGGTTGATTAAATTCAGTTCAACTGTATAGGTATATATATATATATATATATGCATGTATATATATATATTTAATTTCAAATCTTGATCGCTACATCTCTAGAGTATCTACACAAGTTACGCAATTTCTCTCGCATCCAACTCGACGTATCTCTGCTATTCTTCCATATCTCATCTTCTCTTTTTTATCCCATAAGCTTCGTTTCACTCGATGAAAATAAACTTTTATCTGTCTCAACATTTTACGTTCCGCGGTCGAGCACTCGCGCTCGCCTCAACATAACAAATACGATCGACACGATAATTACGTCATAAATTTTTCCTTATTTTCTTATTATATTTTTCATTATATATATATTTTTCTTTTTTTTATCTTCGTCTTCTATTGGACCTTCTTTTAATGTGTTTAGGTGTGTAGTATAATAATAACTCCGTCTCATCTCCCTCGTACTGAGAAGCAGTTTTGGTTCGAATTCTGATCCTCTATAATAGGTTGTTATAGGTATGATTTCTATAATCGGATGACTGGTAATTTCCATAGAATAATCGATCGGCCTTGTGTGGTTGCGTGTATATATTTATTCATACATATATAATATATAAATTATATATATATATTTATATATATGTGTAAATATTCTCGGGCTGCTTCGTGTTCCCTGTCTATATAATAACAACAACAATAATAATCATGTACTATAGATTGGGTGTAAATTCATATTCTTCGGGAAGGTCCGTGACAAAACCGGGGACCTCTGACACATGCACCCCGGTTTTTTTTATAAAACCATCGTCATTCCCCTGATATCATATAAGATAATCGTAACGGCATTAGAGGACTAAACATAAATAAGATAAAGGTAATGAAATTGGCTGTCGCCTTAATACTGATAGTTACTCCTGTGACGTATTAAGGGCGGTTTTACTTAAGATTCCGATAAAATAGAAACGTCGAATCAGTGTTAACTAACTTCGAACCTATTTGTCTTCTGCACGAGAGCACGTGACGTCAGGATCATCGAATTAGCAGAGAATTATCGAGATAACTTTCTTAACGAGGATACTGTTTCGCGGTAGAGTACGACAGAGGAAATTTAATTAATAGGGTATAACTTTAAAGATTCCATATTGATCGAGGGCATCGTAAATGGATTCAGATAAGAAGGGCGGACATATTTTTGAATCCTGAAATTACACCGTCGACTCGTCCTTGATTTGTAAATACCTTAGCAAGAGAGTGGTAAGTTTTACTTAAAATTAAGAAACTTCTTGCTGATTAGCCAAAATCTTTTAGTTTGGTCAGAGTATCTGACAAGGAATCAGGACAGGATGCTTCCATCGTGACGATACATAGATAATAACGCAATAGGCTTTAAGATTTCTTGACAAGTGGAGACAATCGACGCAGCCAATTTCAGTCCCAACGTGCGCGTGTCGGGTGTTGTAATTGTTGCTGTTGGTTGTTTTTATTAATTCGGCGTTTACATTGCAGTGGAACGTTCCTCGTGGGCTTTCTTAACGATGGCGAGTTTCGAGTGGGGATCGGCCGCTGGCAATCCTGTGTAAGGCGCTTCCCGTGTACCGTGCAGCATCAGCGTCCATTCCTTGATCCAGCCGTGCTGAGGAGTTTGGGAATTGAAGCTGACCTGAGAAGGAGAAAAGTTCGTGAGACTTTGAGTGAAAAGATAAACTCAAGATAGAGGACGTCAAGTATCAAATACTGAATAACGATGAGTGTCTCTAACGAGATCTTCTGACCTCAAAATTGTAAGAAGAGTATGCTACCTATATATCGGTGATTGATTAACGTTCGAGATTATTAATTGAAATTTGGGAGTATGGCTCGACGATGAACTTATCTTATGAACTTTTTAGATAGCTGTTATATTACGGAATGAAGCTGACCTACCTCAAGCAACCATACCCCTTGGGGATATTCGCCCCAAGTGTGAGTCGTCATGAACGGCCATTTTGTGAAGCCATCTCTATGATCGTCATCGTTCACTCTTCTGCTTAGGATCATGGATCTGTAAGGTTAAATTATATGGTTAAAATGTCTGCTTTAACTTAACTTTTTTTCATCAACATTATTTCTCGTGTGTTCACAGTGATTCACTTACCTCGTTCCCATGGGAGACGTAAGGAAAAGTTCCACGTCGCCGCGACGCGTCGCATTCACCGAAATGACCGCCTGAACGTGTTCCAAGTAGTTCACGGCGTAATCCGTGCCGGCACAGGCGTCCGTCTTGATCTTCAGCAGAATGGACCGGTCGCTAGGCACTTCCCTGGAAAAGCATTACACCTGGATAGAATGGACTGACCTACATTGGTTTAATCTTTCGACATTTTATCTCGTACTGGTTAGGCTATGGCGTGTCGAGTCTTTTTTGTTATATCCGAGAAGCCAAGATGGCGGTACGTGTATCGCAGTGACGATGCCTTGACCGTTTTATTATTAGGTGCCAAAAAGGGCCATACGGATAAAAGGGACTTATAGATTTTTAAAAAAGTATAGATTCGTTTAAATACAGTAAAACTGTATGGTATATTGATATTGGACAAGATAAGACACAAATACTGAGTCCTAGCAAGACTGACCGCCGTTTTCTTCGACGCGCTTCACTGTAAAAACTCGTTTTAGCTGTGCTATTAGCCAATCGGGCATTTGTTTTTTAAGATAAACGGAGCTTATGCATTGAACCGCGTTGAAGAGGACGGACCTGAATCTCTGGTATACCCTTGGATCGATAAGATACATTCACCCCTAATAATAATGCGATTAATCTCGAACCCCCTCGCGGGAAATTTATTATAGAATTATATAAATTCGTTTAAATGAAAAAATCATAAGACATCGTCCGAATCGAATTGACGTATAATTAACTTTCAAATTTCCCATGACGCGGTATATCCATGGGGTGATTCAAAATTATACTATGTATATTTTACTGGTTTTTTGCTATAGCAATAAGTAACACGATAGTACCGACACCTTTTTATCCATTTTATAACTTACTGTGTCTGCAAAACAGAACCAGCTTCGCAGTGATATCGTGGCGGTACAGTTTTCCAATTCCTAGCCAAGGCCACCATGGCGCCAGCATCCAGGACGCCATAACCGAACAGATGATTGAACTCCAGACCGACCCCATTCATAGTCCAGTGAAATCGTCCCTTAGCGTCGAACAAGGAATTCCTCTTGGACGTGAGAACCGTCAAGTGCTGAATGTCCCTCCAAGTCAGTTGAGGACTAAAAAATTATGAGAAAAAATAAAATATGTAAGTCCTTGCATAAAAATTCATCTCTATCAATTTTCATCTAACGTGATACCACATGTATATTTTTCCAACTCATCAGCATCCTCTCTCGATCTATCATCTTAAAGATAATTAAAATTACCATGAAATAATAACAAACGCCTCGTCGAACTAATTCGCAAACCATTTCTCTTCCATTAGGTGAATCTTCCACCTCCAGCCGTAATGGTGTTATCAAGCCTTGTCTATACCAGTGACAACACAATTATCGATAACCCGCTAATGCAACTATAAAGATCAAGCTCCAAGTCAGACGCAGTCGACGCCTTGAAAATTAATTCTGAAGGGCATGAACTTTTGACCTAATTTACTGGGAGAACTCGAGGGAGCATTATTTTGGAGAATTATATAAAGAACAGCATCCCTGCGCAATCCCGTCTCTGTCAAGAGATTCAAAGTTAAAGTCATCAGACAGAAATAGATAGTACCAATGAGAATACTAAAACGGGAGAAAAGACGAGGATGAAAGTAAAGAGAAAATACACTTGGACTCCACGTTATACGATCCCTTCAATCTTTCCACGGGGAGATGACCTTCTAAGAAAAGGAAAGGAGGGGAGGGTCTATCGAGCCGAGAGCTTTTGGGGCCGCGTGAGATATCAATCTCAAGAAGGGTTTCAAACCCAAGGGTTTTCTTTCTACCTCTTTCCTTTCTCTCTCTTTCTCTTTCACTCCTTTGCACTAACAGTCCATACTCCGTCTATATCTCCTGAAAAGCTTCAAAGGGCGGTTCGACTAGTACCCTTAGCATTTATTCAAAAGGAATAAGATACTCCGCCCAGAAGAATACATCAAGTGGCCGACGTTTATACTTGAATTCGTAATTTTCAAAATTATATATACATATATATTTCAAGTCTTTCCGAACACAAGTGATACTCGACTTAAGCACGGTATCCAATTATTGTATAAGAATCGAGTCTAGCAAGAAGTTAAATAAGTGCAGGAAGAATATGCAAAGACGGTGAATTGAGCTGAAGTAGATAACATTGAAACTGTATACGTGTTGGAATTTCTTGAAGGATGACGAACAAGTGCCGTCGTTCGAAGAGGAAACGTGATAAAGAAAAATCGACAAGTATCCAACGACGAGGAATTGCTTTGAATCGAGCAACGACATTCTAGTTAAAAGCTTCGCTGCACTTTATCACCCTCGTAATTCAATATTCTTGCATGTAACGCATTGTCGTCCTCTCGACTATAAAAATAGAAGCAGACTGCCATATGCTTCGTATGTTTCAATACGTAGATTGTATTTACTATGTGTATATATATATTATATATACCTTTTTTTGCTGTGATATATATTACATACATGTTGTATGTATATATCGAGCGACACTCTTGACGTGACGGAATCTTTAAATTGGTAGACACTACTCACTTGGCTTCAAGGGCAAGAGCGAAGACTCCAGCGGCTTCCGGTGCGGCGGCGGAAGTTCCGCTATGCGTCGTAGTGCATTTTCCATAAAGGTCTGTGGTAGCCTGGAAGGAAAATACAATCTTGTACAGAACTGCGTTACGCGTAGAATGAAAAATATGGTTAATCTCGTTTTAGTGGGAAACAATTTATTTTCCGTTACGTAAGGCCATTTCGCAATGAAAACGTCGACGTGGAATTTTGCATATTCCATGAATATTCAACGTATATCTATATCTTCTTCGGCTACGCACACGGATCGTTATCCTTTATAAAATGGATATATTTGATACTGGAATATCCATGATACAAAGGAAATTACGTAACGGCGTATATAGTAATAATATATTTCAATGGATACTTGGAGTAATAGACAAAAACGTATCTTTGTGTGCCTCGTTGAGCGGAATGGGCTGAAGGCAATAGAGTCAATAAATTGGACGATAGGCGATCTGAAAATTCTTAGAAAAATAATGGGGAATAAAGAGGCACTTGGTTTTTTTTTTTACAAAATTGACAAAAAATGACCCACCATTCAAAAAATTGAATTGTACTCCAAATAGGAACTTCGTGTTCGGCAGAGATAAAGTTCTGAGAACGACAAGCTCCTCCGAGTATACCATAAATTTCACGTAAACGGGAACACAAATGTTTTTTGGACGAGCGAGTCTTTTACGACGTAATATACATACGTGTATGCCAAGATAGAAACACGAGATTATACAAAGAGCGTAATAAGAATTCGACGGATGCGTGATAAAATAAAATAAAAGCAAAAAAAAACCAAGCTTGGTTAACTCGAACTTTTTACACTACCATGTTAAAAAGGCTCATGAAGAATAATCGCGCATTGCCCACATATCATTTATACGTGACTGCCATATAAGTTCATGTGCGTTTTATGCGTCGTTAAATAAAGTAAAGAAAATCGATAGCAATCTCTCATTGAAAAAAGATACCATAGACACGCAGGCAAGCTCAAATAGGTACTACGTACAACATAAAATTTTCAGATGGTGCTCAAAAGTAATCTGAATTCGTCTGAACTTATATTGCATACCCGATCAAAGGTAACACGATTAGCATGGCAATGATAAACGCTACTACCATAGACATAAAAAAGCAACAGCAATACTTGCTACGACAAAGATGGTACTTTTTGCTCAAATTTAAATTTCAATTGACAATAACGAAGTAAAAGTTAAAGTTAATAATAGAACAGGGAGCTAACCCCAATGAGCTTGCAGAACGTGAGAATGCAAATTCGCACAAAGTACCGGCCGCAGTTTGTATCCTTGAGATCCTAACATTCTCACGTTATCTTCGTAACGACTACACTAAGACTATTTCGCGATAGCGAATAATAAAGCGACGCTGCATGGGGTAGATTTCATTTGAACCCCTTGGCGCGACATAGCTATAGGCACTGGCTTATATACATATACTATACGTGTACGGTATTCTTGTCATCGTAGGAGTCGCCGGTACCACCCCCTTAAACAGCCTGTTCAGAATTAATAAGAGACTAAAGCTACCCCTCGACTCCGGTGTATTCTTCTAAGTTGCTCTTCGTCATGACCAGTTCCACTCTGACCTTTATCTTCGAAGTGTCATCCCCAGATAGTCATTTCATATGTGCCTTCGTAGATTGTCATCCGCCAGACTTGAACCCTTTTTCACGAAGATCTCTTGTACCAGGGTGTAAAGTACTCTTCGTGAAATATCAGAGAGAGCTTTGAGGAGCTTTCGGCATTTTCCACAAAATTCTCATTATCCTTGGCGCCACGTGTGCCGATGTCACGACGAACTTGAGATTGCTCGGCGCGGGGGGTCCTTCCTCAGTCGAAATTAATAGATGGCGACACACCTGAGATAAAGCTGCTATCGAGATAATCAACCCTCCGGCTCAGGATTCCGTCCGTCTAGTGTGTCGCGTGAGCGACAGGAAACTCTCATCCAGGTTAGTTTTCACGTGACGAAACATTGAGTCTCGCGACTGATTCGTATAACAGTGACCATTAATTACCTCAGACGGAATTATCCGAGCTGACGTCGTCACTCGAAAACAGTTCCTCGTAATTCTAGGAGATGATACGTATCGGGTGACTAAAAGCAAAAGGGCGTATGCTTACTGAAAATTCTATGTTTATACATCCGTTTGGCTTTTAGTCATGTGATATCCGAAGTCATTGGCATCGTAAGGGACGATATCTATTATTTTGAACGAACCAGGATCTTTCTGTAGAAAAAAATATCTATCCAGTGATCCAGTAAGGATCAAGCGTCTAGATGAACATTGAGTTGTTAAGAGATTCTGCATTAAAAAATAAAAGCGTTACCTGGCTGTCGTTTTCTAATTATATTTTACGTTGTGTTCGCCATCGACATTACATCAAGATCCAATTTATTTTCTAGGTCGATTTACCTTGAGAACATAAGCCTCCTACGTGTCCTACCAATTCCGTGTACGAATGTGATATCAAGAGGGTCTGGGATGACAATAAAAGGTCTAAGAAGAAAAATTAAAGAAAGGTGCGGTTTGCGAAGGACGAACTAAGGCTGCCTAAAATAAGGAATAAATGGAAAAGAGGTTATGCGACTATTGGTAAAATGATATTAGTATAACAATAAAGTTCTAGTCTTACCACCCCTGTATTTGGATCCTTCGCCCCGTTGCTGAAAGTAGAAGCCAGGGTGCTGGAGCAGCTCTCGTCGTAATGGGCATTCTGGCCATCGTTAATAGCACTGTTTATGCTAACGGTCCACATGCTGGCGGCATACCCATCGCAATTGCAGTCATCTTCTTCTCCGCCGTCACCGGATGCCCATACGTAGATGTTGCCCAGGCCGTTTCTACCCTGTGATAAGAAAAAAAGATTTTCAAGACGTCTTATTGAATTTTCTAAAAAATATAACAATTTCCAATAATGGATTCCACGAACAGATGTCGTTGGCGTGATGGGTTCTGAATTATTAAGGAGTGACGCAAGTTTACCAAAACGTCCTTTCCCATTAGGGGCTTCCACTCGCGTGGGTGGATTCCTAATGGCATGCTTGAGGACACGTTACCTTGGCAAAATTATATTAAATTTTCAAAACTACACGGAACCAATAGGTACCTATATCTATAGGCTTGTGTCGTCAACGAGTATTATAAAGAGCAAACGCCCGGAGACTGGTGGATATAAAGAATAAAAGGAACATTTTGAGGATTCGTCGTTAGCGAAGCGAAATAAGCCGTCAAGGGAGAAAAGAAAAAGAGAAAAGTAACGGCTCTATTTTCCTCTTAAATCATGCCACTCCTGGAGCGTACACGAATCCACGATGCTCCATTGGAGCCTGTATAACGCGTGGATGGTGATCGGGACTGGCTGTTATCGCTTCCCTTCCTTTCGACGGTTGTTCCACGATTTGGCAGGTCTACACATCAGCCGTATAAGACTTCGTGGAAAAATTCAACGTCGTGCGAGTTAACAGGATTGTGACGATACTTTTTTTTTTCTTTTTTTTTTTCGAAATGCAACCCTTCGGAAGACTAAGGGTACAAGACTTCGTGAAAAATGCGTGGGAGTAATTTTTTAAATCGTATCTTCCATATTCCTCTTTATAGCCATGCTGCGAAGCTGAAGACGTAATTTGATTGTGAAAATTCCAGTGAAATATGTAAAGGAGTGTTTATTAATTAAACATGGAATCCGCCCACGTCCGAAGCACGAGATGAGACTCAGCATCTTCTACCGGATCGTGCAACCGCGATTTGATTATGAAAATTTCTGAGCTATGAATTTTGTAGTAAAAAAAAATTAAGATTGCCTCAAAAAAAAGACGTTTCCGGTGAACTGACGATGATGGAAAGTAGTTTTCTATCTGCCGGAGAAAGCGTGGGTAATGAAAGTTAGGTTAGGTAAACGAGTCATCGATTGGACGATATCGTCGGACGTACCCTCTGGTTTTCCACCTCCTTTCTATGTAGGCCAATTTCTTCGCGTGAGCGTCGAATGGAAGTAGAATGGACTTGATTGAGAACACGCGACATTGATACCCGGGTCCGCTATCGGTAAACTTTGGTATTTGCCCGGAAAGAGGAGAAGTCAAAGGGAATGAGAAAAGCTCCTGGTGAAAAAAAGTTTTCTTTTTCGCCACCGTCTCTTGGCTTTATTTTATGAGACAGTGGTCCAAGACATAGCACGTCATTAGCCACATGTTGCGAGATTGGCCAGAGGCAGAGAAAAAAAAGGGAAATGGTAACCACCTAAATTTGTTCTACCATTTCTCCCTTCGTTTCGCGTTTATTGCGCAACTCCCTCTTCTTTGTCAAGGATCCGTGCGATTTCGTGTAACAGCAGCGAATAAACGCGAATGGACAGAAAAGTGAAGCTTTTCTCAAATAATCATTCGACCGACCTACGATCCTCGTTCTTCCACGTGAAATTATAAAAATTACACACACGGATCTACCCCCAATTATTTTCGAAGGTCCCGGCAGCTCGGATCACCCAGGTCCAACTTCGCAATTCCATACGCGAAACGACCCGCTTCATGAGCCACGTGTATTTCTTGGCTGGCAAATGAAATTCCACCGCGTGACAAATGACCAAGCGGAACGGCGAACTGTACCTCGTTGACGCCACGAACGATAGCTCTCATTGTTGCATTTCTGGGACCGTCGACTGTCTTCCCGTCGTCGGTTGGGCCCCAGGAGGCGCTGTAGATGTCTATAAGATCAGGCTCGTGTCCCATGCTGTTGGCTTCGATCAGATCCGTCATATAAGGCTGGTCCAACATGCGAATCCCAGCGATTTTCGAGTCGTAAGCTACGCCGACGCCGCAGACGCCATTATCTCGAGCAGCTGCCACTTCCCCGGCACATCTGGTCCCGTGGCTGAGAAAAGGGAAGAAAAATAATCTAGAGTCAATAGTGGGAAAACGAATGATCCAATCTGAACGTTTCACAGCAATATGCCACCTCTGCTGTACTACTTGTTTACATCGTTCAGATAGTCAATTACATTAATTAATAGGTGAAGAGTTTCAGGCTCGAGTGCTGTCCGAAAAAATTTATCAATTTCGGTTGAAAAATTAAATTCGGCATATGATCCAAGTTTGTCCCAGTGACGTCACGGAATTGTTTTCTAATAGGAATGAAATTCTGCACGGGACGCGAGTCACGAATAGATAACGGGATGGAAGTGAATGAATTTATTTGAACAATAGCTCCAAGCATATACCATATATACGTATGCAGCTGCTACGTGGTATAGAGTATTGGCAAAGCAATGGCATCGCGCAGGGCGCTACAAGAAAAAATGTATTACATTATACAATCTTATTACCCTGTGGAAAAACTTTAATCAATTCACGTACAGTCGTTTCAGGTATTTCATTGGAATATATGAAACGGTTCTGCGCGAATATGAATGCTCTGCCACGTGGCTTTAATCCGTTCGCTCGCCGTTTGATATCTATAGTGAGCAGACTATGTATAATTCTATACTATGTATAATACCGTTATTGCGAGACTGGATTACAAACCTGATTGACTACTCCATTGAAAATCCATTGTATCGTATATTCTGCAATTAAACTTTCATCTAGGAAATATAAGTTTCGACGTCTGGTGCGGTATTAAAAATAAATCTATGTATTTTTTCAAAATATATATTTTCGAAATTTCCACTCCAGAAGATCACGACGGATATTAGTACACAGCAGGTACAGTTTCCTCGTAGTCGGTCTCACTGATGAGTGACGTAAAAAAAAAAAGAGAGATAATTAATGATACACGGGAAAGTAATGGCTCGGTAATAATTGGTGTTTTAGTCCATAGTCGAAATTTGAGACGAAAAGTGACACACGTGAACTTTCGGTTAAATTGTTCCATACGAATTTTCATCGTTATGGAAAATTTCGTGTGGCCAACCTCGCTGCTTTATACGTGTTATTGGTAGTTTCGCGTGTCCCGGTATAATGTTACGTAACAGCTCATTAGGTACGATAAGCAATACTTTGCGCAATTGATAAGCGTAAAATGGGACGTGTCCTGTTACGTGAAAATGGTTTAATTGCAATTAATCAAATAAAAAAAAATTTAATTTTAAATTCGTTATCACGTAATCCTAACTTACCGATCGTCGATGACGGGGCAGTCATACGAATAAACGAACGATGCATCGAATCGATGATTTTTTAAACTGAGTAACGTAAACGTCAGCCCATTGTGAGTCTCTTTTACTGGCGAGAGAATGAAGCTGACAAAGATACGACTACGGCCGCGTATCTACTATGTAGGAACGATGGGAGCGCATTAAATATTAAAAGGCATGAGAGTCTGCCGTTTGATAAAAGAGATATTTTATCGGCAACCAGCTAACACCAGCTGCTCATCGCTAGCAGTTGGAACGAGCTGAGGTTATCGAAGGCTGAAAGCCTGAAACGAGCCGATATCGAAGAGCGAAGCAACAGCGAGGTATGAACTGAGCCAATGAGAATCCACGTGAAATAATTTTCATTTGAAACAGATATAGAAAGAAAAAGAGTATGAAAATTATTTTGATAAAAAATTTTGATTCTTGGACAGATCCATTCCAATAAAATTTTTTTTTCACATTTACGTTAACCAATGAGCCAAAATGAGGTAATTCTGCCAAGGTTTACCTTTAATCGGTAGCTGACTTCTCGGAGCAATCTCCTCCCAGTAATAACCTCTAACCAACTCAGCTACTAATTACGATGGGTTAATGAATGATTAGAAGAGGATTACGTGATTATGAATCTGTCAGAGTTTCTGGAATACTCGTGTACACTGGTAGGATGCTAGGCAAACGTATAAAGTATAAAGGACAAACTCTTGATGTACATATATATGTATTTAAATATAATTGGAAACCGGAAGTTGCCGCTGATAGGACTCACCTGTTGAACCAATCGTCGGTGTATCGTGGATACGGGTAAGGGTCGTTGCTACTGAAGTCATAAGATGCCTTGGCGTTCTGAAAATAAAAGAGACGCCTCCCAATTGATTTCACGAAGGAAAAGTTGGTTCGAGCGAAAGTAATTTCCGTCTCCTTAAATCGAATAGGTTTGAGGATCCGGATACTCGTAGTGCCGTCCTTGCCATAATTGCGAGGAGGGATCATCCGAGACGGGACCGCAGAGGATTCCGTGGTAGGAACGAGCCACGAGAAAAACGAGTCTCAGGGATTTTCGAGACTCTTTACGACGTTATTCCGCAGCAGAGCCCCCAGTTTACCCACGGGAAAAGTATCGCTAGCTCGTTAAGTTCGACCTTTTTACTTTCGCCAAGTCGCCGTTTTAACGAATGTCAGATCGAGCTTAGAAACGTTCGAGAAACCAGGTTTCCTACGGTTCCTACGGACCAATTTATCTTAATCGAAAAAAAAATATCTTCGAATTGTTAAAATATTATAATTTCATAAAAAAAAGATCCTGTGACCTAATTAAATTAATTGTTGCGCAATCTCACGACTCGTTATACCACGTAAATTATTCAGTCTACCTAAATTTATTATTTCAAATTCAATTGTTTAATTTAGTCGTCTTCCGGATTAATATAATATCTTCTTACGCTTATTAATCTTTATTCGCGGGGATGGAAGGATAATTGATACAGCATCTCTCTCCCTACTGAGAATCTCAATGAATCTCTATGAATTGTTTTTGCAGTGTGTGTTGGTCTTTGACAATTTTCCTGGCTCATCTCCATTTGTATCCCTCGGTTGAATTTTACTGTCATCCAACTTCAAAAAGCTTCAACATCCCCTAAGTCGATAAAGTGTAAATAAGGAGTAACGTCAGAGTGGGTTTTTGTTTGCACGTTTAATAAAAGCTCTTATTCGCCAGGATTCTCAATCCCGATTTATCCCATGCAAATTTACATCCACCTCGGGATTTCGCCAATTAGACGTTTGCGTGGTTGACAACGGCGCGCAAAATAATTTTTCTCGGTACGGATAAGGATAATGGCATTTAGCTTTGGATTTTAAATTCATCGGTGATATTATTTTAAGGGTCAAGAGGGGTTGACTGGAAATAAATAAAAACGCGATACGGAGGCTTCCATTAGGTTTGAGTGTTTGTATGGACGACGCATATATATTATATATCATATATATATCATGGACTTTTTTGACAGCGCGTTGCTTTAATTAATCCGTCGACACGTCGATGGGAAATTTTCCTTTATGGAAGTAGGAATACAGGCAAAGTCCATTTCCAAAAGGTTGGTTCATATTTATTAGAGACTCCTCTTTCTAGCTCATTGATTAAGTGGAACTGCGGGTGACAAGCTCGTGTCGTAATGCGTCGAGTCGCGTTAACCTGTTATCGTTCGCGCTCGAAAAGGTCACGGTTATACGCAATTTAAATTTCATAGCGGATATTATGCTAATACGTAACGCAAACGGGTAACAAACCAAGCCGGTGCAACGTGCAGATACATATCACAGGATAGAACGAGAAACGTAAACTGAGATAGAGGTTGAGAAGTGGGTGAGAAGAATTTACAGCGATTGAAAAAAAAAAAAATTTTTTTTCAAAAACTGTCCAGAATTACTCACGTAATTGTACTTGAGATCCGGATGCATGTAGTCGACACCTGAAAAAAAAGCAGACAAAATTATAGAGGGTGAATGGAATTTTATCTGGGGAAATAAAAAATCCTACACTGTGTATAGCCTGCAGTGAATATCCGTCTGAGCGAAGATTCATCACGTTATAATAAATCCTTATTTTACAAACGTAAATCCGAATGAATCCCGATGCGGGGTGCGTTCGTGCCAATGATTAACGAGGTGATCGATTTGCCGATCGGCAATCGGATTTAGATAAATCCAATACTCACCGTCATCCATAATGGCTGTGGTCACGTTCTTCCCGGTGACTCCCTGCGCCCAGGCTGCTTCCACGTTTAAATCGAGTTTCGGTTTACCGCCATTCTGACCAGTGTTCTTCAAGTACCATTGGTACTGAAAGAACGGGTCCGTCGGGTCCCTGCTTCCTGGATTTCCAGGGTTTCTCATCTGGTGCAACGGTATCAGGTTGTCGACGCTCAGTGGCTTGTAGCCTCTTTTGACCCTTTTGAATCCAGCCTGCTGAACCGCCGTGTGAACCTACGACATTCGAATTTATTGTAATTTTTGACGTTGGTATAAAAAACATTATTTTTCATTATACTTCAAATCTTTTGCAGAAATTTTTATTGCCCACTCTTTATGAACTTGACTTTATTACCTCTTGTCTGTATAATGGGCCAAAGGAGTAACTCGAGTGGGAGACTAATGAACGTCGGGAACGAAATTGATGATGGTTTAATGAACTTGAACAGTCGTCCGTCATTTACTTATAACGTGTAAACGCAATGAAAAATTACCAAAATTTATTGTACCTATTACGCTTTTAAAAGTCGACGATTTAAATATTCTTATGAGCGTCAAACTTTCAGTAACCAATTACGAGTTGTAGGTATAAAGTAAAAATTTGGCAATCCCATAAAAAAAAGACTTTGTCTACAATACACATTTTTTGGCTGATTTCTATACTCGTCTTATGGTTCTTTGATGAAGTGGCCGGGCGACGTTAATTCAACGAGATACACGTCCAAATAGAATAAAAGAATTTACTACCCTATTTATACGCTAATCAATCGACTGTCGTCTTTCCTTAATGGTCTATATAAATATATATAAATATATATTTATATTTATGTGTGTCAAAATGCCTTATGAATATATATTCGTATTTACCCATGAACTTCTATTTATATTTATTATTCAGCTTCAGCACCGTCCGAGGCCTTAATGCTTATTCGACTTGCGACATTGAGAAATTTGATGAATACACGAGTAATGTAAAATTCTGCTGAGATGAAAGAAAAGAAGAAAAAAAAGGTATCAAACGAAACTTTTCACTTACCAGAGGATCCACCTTCAATCTCCTCGTGTGAGGTACGGATCTCTTACTTCTAGCGTGAGGCAGGGCCCTGTGCACGAAGTGATATTCCGTCTGGCTGCCCAGGACCTTTAAAAAGAAGGAGAATTAAATGGAATCTTCTATAATCGCATTTCGCAAAAGTTGAACGCTGGAAAATTGTCCAATAGTTACATCATTTATTACGCCTTAGAAACGTAAAGCTTTTATATCAGAGCGCCAAGATAAAACGCTAATGTAATTCTCGGCAAGACTTGAGGGGATAAAACTTGGAGAGTAAAATTTCTTGGTAACCGCCCGATGCCGCCACTCAAATTATTCGGTACGTTTCAACGGTAAATGTACCAGAAATATAACGTAGACGGGCATTATCACTATTTATAGACTTCTTCACTTATTTGCAGTCCTCGTACGGTAGTCAATCTCAGGGAATTTCTCCAGATAGAATATTTTCTCTAGTAAAGATTTTCAACGGCATTTCGTTGTATATATAGATATATCCACGTACTGTTAAACAAATCAGATGTCAAGGATATCCTCACTGAAATCTCAAACATAATTAGTCTATTAACTAGCGACTAATTATGTAACTAGTAATCCAATTCCCTTTGAAATTCATAGCAGCTTCCGAATACGACTAATTTTTGATTTTGTAAACAACGAATTTTATTGTAAACGAATCGAGTATTGAACCAATAATAATACCCGTGATTGGTTGACAGTTGAAAGTATCGAAGTTATACATTAATTAATTCAACAATTAATTTTTTTGTAGCTACACCAAAAATTTATATTTCATTATCCTTGAAAACGAACTATTCAAAAATATTCATTGGACTTCACGTCCCGCATAAATAACGATTCAGCCAATCGAAGGGATCGTATTTTTGTGGAGGTATATTTTATTTCTATTCAAAGAAGTTTTGCCGAGTCGCTGTCGGCAGCTGTTCGCTTATCGGAATACCCAAGTTTTATTCCTAATTAAACCAAAAAACTAATCGCTTCTCGAAATTGAGTAACTTTGGTTCATTTATATTCCTTAACTTAACAGAGACTATTTTACAGGTAATTTGTTAATTCCAGTGTACCCTTAAATGGTTATGATAATTCGTTGAAATTTTCAAAGCAGATCAACTCTTTGGAACTGGTCCAAACAGAAGATTTCGTGAGTACCTACAAGTATTAGCCAATGTAACGTTAAATTTTTTGAAAAATTTATCCCTAATAAAAAATGTCACTTATCGTGATCTTTTTAAAAGATAAAATTTTCTCTTAAACGAGACCTCAAAAAAATATATAAAATTCCAAAAATTCGATCGACTCTCATTATACCCCTCGTATCGATAATTCATTTTAAACGTGCCTGACGTCATTTCGAAATTGATTTCCAGACGAAAAAAAAACAGCACTCAACCATAGATTTACAAGAAAATAATATACAAATTTATTTTCACGGCTAAAATAAATGGGATATGAACGAGAAACTTTATACGGGGAGGAAAGTAAATACTGTGACGTAGATAGCACGAGAGGAGAGAGATAAAATTATAAATTAATTAATGAACAAGGAATGAGTCTAGGCAGTGATAACAGCATGATGATACATAGCAAAATATTAAATCAGTTATTATTGATATTCTATCGTATAGTCTTCATACACTTCTAGCATCTAGTATTTATCCAGCAACAGTATGAATGACAGTTCACCAACATTTAAGTGAACATGCCTTTATTTTCAATGTTCAGGAGATACTCACGCAATTGCAAGCACAAAAAAGAAAAGTGATATGGTTGAGAGATATCGGTAGACATAACGAAAAGAAGAAATAGCAGTCGATGACGTAACCCATAATTCCCAAAAATAGTAGACATATAATATTACAGTCAGCAATTTGGATATAATAATTGCGTGAAAAAAAAAGTCAGGGTGCGTGACGAAGTCGAACTACTGTAATGAAGAAGACACGTTCCCCCCACGAAACTTAATAAAAAAAATTTCCTGCTTGGTTTTCCGAACTTATCGTAAAAATGTTGGCAGTGCAAGTTATGTAATAAAGTATTATATAAATACGCGTGTCATGAAAGCTTTTTTCAACCATGAAAGCCTTTCGATACGTGGACCATACGTAGATATGGGTACTAGCATATGGAATATTCTCTGAAATTCTCATATGAAGCTTTAACATGAAAAACCAATATAACCTGACAGACATAACCCACCACGAATATGGTATTTTGCGAAAGTGCCATAATATTCGATATCAAACGATCATTGTCGGCGTAAAAATAAGCGTAAACTCGAAAAAGCTTCCAAGCAACATTTTTTTCCCATAACACAACATCGCGTTACGACTCATTGTACATACATACAATAGTCAGCCCCACGTAGTGTCTAGCCGTCGCTCGTGCGTTCGAAGACGAAAGAAAGTAAACGGAATATTTTTCATGTGAAACATAAGAATCTCTCTTGTTACAGTCAAAATTGTATAAATTGTAAAAAAAAATTCTACAAAACTGTATAAATTTTCCGAATAAATTCATAAAGATTTTCTGAAAAAAAAAAAAAAAAAATTTACATGTACATTAAATATAGAATAAGTACGATACATGGGTCCTTAGAACGTCCCACGCAAGTCTAGCAAAAATTTTACAATTACTCGGATCGCTGAAGCTATATAGATATAACATTATGAAAACTTCCCTTAACCTTGCATGACTCTCCTGGGATCTGACGAATCCCACAGTACACTTGTGACAATACCCTGAGTGAATTCTAGCGTAATTCTTTTTTTTTTATAACGCACCCTCTCAAGATTGAAAAAAAAGTGGTTGAATAGGTAAAGCAGATAACGACTACAAGACGGAGTACTCGAGAAGGTCCCTTAATACATAAAGCCATGTATTTTTATCCTTTTTAATTCAGAATGCCTTTGATCCCATGATAAAATTCATCTCACGATGTCTTTGATCAACTACTAACTAGAATTTACTCTCTCATCCTCCGCTCAAGTCTAGTGCCTGCTCAATCATTCGCTTGCATAGCAAACAAGACCCTAATTCCTTTTGGTCCCACCCAACTAACGTAATCCAATTAGCCAATCTATGCAAAATACGCGGCGTAACCAGTGCTGTGAATGATCCAAAGTAAGTTTATTGTCCCTAATGCCGTAGCTGATGTGCCTTTGCATAAATAGTATCTACCACATACGTATACATGGTTGTGCAGAACTATTGTACCGCTTGAAGTTGGCGCATCCAGGTGATTTAAATAGATGCTTATAATAGAAGAATCTTCAGGCGGTGGAATAGTTTGAACCGCCATGTATACATATACTATATTGACGCACGGAAGTTCATTTGCAAAATAATTTTTACAAAAAAAAAAAAAAAATCCAACCTTTTTTTCAGCAACCCTCAACAAGAAATACCTATACCGTCTCATCGTGTCTAGGGGGACGATGAAACGTCTTTTTTATACTTGAGACATTTAGGACGATAATAACTTCAGGAGGATGGACACAAAAAATTATAATTCGCGAATGCGCCTTAGGTATTAAAGAGAATCAACAAGTCAATACGTAAGTCAGGCACGTTTGGATTCACTTGTTAAATGACTATCCAGTGTATTATGTATCACTGAGTAAACTTTCTCATTAGCCCAAATACATAACGGTCCGAGCAGCGACCCGTAGATTTCCATTGCGTTATATAAACCGCGAACAGGTGTTCGAACAGAAGCATGCGGGTCGTTACCCTGATTATCAGTAAGTCATTAATGACAGAATACCTAGGGAGTTACTGGGCTTCGTAAACCCTCTATTGAACTATTAGTCGGATACGGAGAAACATTGGGACATTAATTTCTATTACGTATGGAACAATGAAATTGCCATTATAGTCGAGCGCTGCTTAAGTCATTCGGCAATAGAGAATTAAATAATTAAAACGTAATTTATCAAGGAATCAGCATCGAAGCTAAACCGGCTATACTTTGTTAAACTTCTCTGGGTGAATTATTACGTGGTTATAATTAAATATATGCTTTGACTCGAGATCAAACTTTTGCTATGAAATTTTCGCACGTGCGAAGAATCCCTTTAAGGCATTAAACTCAAGCTTCTTGTTAGAGTATCGTCCGGCGCAGTGCTAGATGAGCTTTTCTCATTTAATTTCTATTCAGCATACATATACAGCTAATTAACAAGGATCCAATCACGAAGAGTCAATCGACTCGAAGCTGGTGCCAATACATGTAAATTAAATTGGATTAAGGTGTCATGCTCGGCATGGGATCCAATGGTAGAGTTCCAAATTATATTTATAGGTTATAAATTCTTCATCGACTTTTACCATTTTTTTTGCTCAAAATATTTCTACTCAACAATTTCAAAGTTACTTCCAAGCAAGTTTCAGTCATTTCGTCAAATACAATTTGAGGGAAATTTTCTAAAGGTATGAGGTGACAGGAAATGAAATTACCTTGAAATTATTTCTCTTAGAAATAAATAAAAATAAAGGCTTTACTTTATCCTGTCTTTCAGGAAAGCTAGACGGCCTTTACTTCGATCATTCGTATTTATACGCTCTGACAACCTCAACAGCTCCGCAGAAACTTCGTTCAGTCTGTTTGAGACAGTTCTTTCCCTCGGACTGGACACGTGCGAGGAACAGGTCGGAATGAACTTTTTTTTTTTTTTTCGAAAATATTCGAATATCACCACTGTTCAAATCTAGCTACCCAGTTGGCACTGACGCATTTCTCTATGGTGTTTTATACGAGCCGTTCCTCATTCCGCCTCCTTTTATTTTGTTTTTTGAGCAATTTCAAAATTTTCATTTTCTATGCTGTATGAATAATTTCACTCGTTACGGACTAATTAAATATGACCTTTTAGCATGAAAATTAAGGAAAACGTTTAATTAAGCAAAACCAAATCACGAACAGCAAGGGACAGAAGGTCTGTGTAAATAGTAGGCAGTACTAGTGGGTTATTAGTTTCCATATAAAAATTCCCATAGAAATTGTGTGCGATATAATAACGTTTAACAATTGTTCCTGTATTTTATTGTTTTTTACTGCGACGACCTACGTTTTTTGTTTCACTCTTTCATAACTATTTATCCCTCTGTGCTTATCAGCAACCACATGAGACAGCAAGGTACATATAACTCATGAACGCCTACTTGTTATATCCTAATTAATTGCTGCCTGATCCTGGGTACATGCGTGATTAACGTTTCTTGTAACATGGTTTAAACCTTGATCAACATCAAATACTATTAATACCGCATAATTAGCAATGTTAAAGCGTTTAAGTGTGTATAAGGTACAAAGGGCGAACTTTCGTTAACCACTATAAACTCTATTTACAGCAAGACATATATAAACATCAACCATTTTTATCATAAAGGAAAATAATATTTTTTATTAAAAAAATATTTAAAACATGCAAACCACGTTATTCGCGCAAAGTTCGACAAAATTTTACCAAAAAAATGAATGGTCATAATATTAAATATATTCAACAGTTTAAATTATCCTTTCAAAAGCCACGAAATGAATTTCTTAATGCAATTGCTGGAATCTCGTCCCAGTAAATTTCACTGTTTCAATGGTCATAAACCTATAACCTTCCAGGGAATAGTTTGCCCATGCTAGTGACGTTATCTGACGAGCTGGTGGTAAAATTGAAAAAAAAAAGACAATGATTTATAGTATTTTCATTACGTCAAGAAAATCGTTTTCCCTTAGTCACGTCATTATCGGATAAGCTTATTGCTCTCAGCACTTTCGTCACGTTTTTATCTTTGGAAATATTACCCTTTTCGAAGCTTATCAGTATCAAGCTGCCTAACACAGAGAAGCGATTGCAAATTGAAAGTTTCTCGCTTGTTTTTTTATACAATGAAACTGTATAATTGGTTTTTTGTCATATGGGTAAAAAGTATACTTCCGGTTAAAATGATTGGCTTTTAATAATAACCGATTGACACGTTGGCTGAACATTCAAGATTAATGTACATATATCTACACGCCGTTATATCTGAATGATATTGCACCGTTTCTAATCTATAAACCATATGTTCGATATAATAATATTGTGGGAAACTACAGGTACACAAAGCCATAGAAATTATTGGTAAATCCTCTTCGGATGAAGGTTAGTCCTTATTATTATCAAAGACTTTAGTGGGTTTGCTTTATTTTAAAAAATGTACCCACTAGACCTCAATCACCGATGGGAATGGTTTTAGTTTTATTTCAGTGAAATATACAAAATTACATTTACCAAGAGGAGCGAATCCTTTGCGTAACCATAATTACGTCAAGCTTCCTCGGAGTTTCAACACGTAACGCGCAGCCCTGGTTATTAAGCTTTGTTCGATATAATTTGTATTGTGGAAATCCTTAATATTTTCATTTTCGAAATTAATACAAACATAGGAACGCAGAAATGTCTTCGATTGAATCGGGGAAAGAGATTCACTTCTCCCTTTACGCCCTAAGGGACGAATTTTTACGATTCTTGGTTGTTTCGGCTGAAAAGTATTACGCCAGTAAATCCATTGAAATGGTCATAAACCTTTGTTAAAGTGATAGTACGTACTAAAAAAAAATGTGAAAAAGAAAATTCGAAACACCATACCAAAAGTAACAGTTAGGTCACTAGGAAGTATAGCAAAAGAAAAAAAGTACGATTTTTCAAATTCACTAAAAAAAAGTCGATTCGAGTATCTGGTAAATTCATTATTTTTATTTTCTCGTTCATCAATCTGTTGGTTCATTCAAAGCTTCGTGTATTATATAAACTGCTGGTTCGTCCGATAAGTAAACGTTAGGTTTCGGTGCTCATTGATTTACATAGCTGTAACGTTATTTACTTATACAACGATTTACTCCCAGCTGGATTCTACATTTTGTATTTACCAAACAGACCGCAGACTCCATTTCAGGCTACAATTCCCTAATCGTCCTGAAATCGTCTTCGAATTATCACAGTAGAAAATTGCCTGAGTTATAAAATTAGCTTTCCTGCCGGGTTATATATGCTGGTGTTACGACTGTCAGCTGCGTCGGGTTGACCCATTGGTTATTAATAAATAAGATGGTAGAAGGTGTTTTTGAACGATTAAAATTGACATTAAGCGATTTCAGAGCAAACGGAGAATGCTAAAGAACTTTGAATTTCAATTGAAATTTTCTACCAGGGTATTTCCGTGCACAGACTATAGCACATACGCTGCACAGACTATACCTGACGAAATGGATGGCTGATCAATGGTAGAGTTTACTACTGCAAACGACACCGAGCACCACATAGGAAGGATGTTTTGTTCTCGGGAAAAGTGACATGCGGCATTGTGTATTCCTTATGCGATAGTCGCGACGCCCGCCTTCGGTACTGCGACCATTATCGTAGAAAATATCCTGCCTATTGTATTCTTGTATTTTTCAATTTGACAAACGAATAATTACCAGTGCCGAACTTAAATCCGACAACAGGAAAATATAATCGATGGAGTCTTTATCGCGTTCGTTACCCACAGTTTCCGTACTCCAAAACGAGTAAACATATTTCATTACACTACAGACGGAAACTCATACATAAATATAATGCGTGTAGAAAAAAATAGTTCTTTCGAGTATTAAACAAACCAGCAACATTTTCCTAGGAGATATGTATTTCCCCGTGCAAAATGTGTATGAAATTAGACGAGAGAAAAATGTCAATTTCAAAATTGATTTTCCGGTATAAAAAAAGATAAGAAAAAAAAATGAATTTTGTTGTATATTATATGTAAATGACAAACAACTCACCGGTCCAAGATTGACGAAACCATTTCTAGCAGCCACATGATCGGCTACGTGTCTCTCAGCTGGTTCTCGCATCTTTACAAGAAACGAATTCGTAAAGACCTCCCCCTTGGCGACCGGACAATTAAATGCAGCGATAAGGAGCACTCCGAGAATATAAAGAAACCGGTGCATCGTGACAAAGTCGATTCGCGAATTCGCGGACAGTTTGGTGCAAGTCAGAGGGATACTTTTGGAGGATCGGCCAGTAGAGGGATGATAAGATTCTTCGTCGTCGGTGGTAATGTTAGAAGTGGTGTTAGTATCTATGATAGGGACAGTGGTAGTAGTAGGACGATCGCACGAGGCAACAACTGTGTATGGGGTTCGCTCGTTGTGCGTCACGGTGAAGGTGACACGTGCTATCCCCATGCTTGCCCGAGACCGACTAGTCCCTTCTGGCTTAGTCCAAGTTAACGTTAAGGTTCGTACAGAGACCTCAGTTGGTTATCAAAAAGCGCTCACGACAAGCGTCATGCCGCTGAACCCCTATGATCAACCAGCGCGCAACAAATTTCCCTCTTCGGTACGCCTCCGTGAAAAACCGTCCTCCGAAAGCGAAGACTGAACGCGAGTGACGTCACGCGCCATATTGATTCGACACACCGTAAACCGATTCGACATCTTCTGCGCATGCGCGTCGACACCACTCCTCTAACCCCTCTTGCACCCTTGCGTCGCCATAACCTACTCCTCCCGTGCGCGTGCACGGACTTTCTTAGTTGACTTTCGAAACCCTCGCGATTTTCAAGACTACTACTACCACTGCTATAATTTTATACACTCTACCATTTTGCCAATTTATCAATTCCGTGAGAAATCCTTTGAAAATATTCGATTTCTCTCTACCGATTTTTCACATCCCATTTCCTAAAGGGACGTATCACTGATTAGAATTATTCTTAGCTCTTGGATACTTCTGTCGAAATAGATCATATGGACTTGAGTCGTTAATAGGATGGGTGTACTTCCTCATGGCCGATAACGAAGGTTTCTCCTTTATTCAAGGAGTTCCGTTGCTGGACTTGGATGCTCTGCCGGTATAAATGAGCGGATTTTATCATTTGAGTTTGTACAGTTTGTAATTGGTATCATATTCAAGTAACTTTACGTGCCTATATTTTTCTTTCACTGTATTATACATTAAATATAAGTATAGGGGCCGAGCAAAGGTTTCTAAGAGGATTTTGAAAACTGAAGCCAAACCTGGGGGCGACTCAGTGCGGATCAGGCCGCCTGGGATTCTACCAATCATGGAAACCTTCTCAGCTTTCTAGTCGACTCTTCTTTTATCCAAAAATTTCACCGTCAGATAAATATATGACAAACACACATCAATTCATCTCATACTCAATATATATAAGAGCTCGACCTTTATCCCAAATATTTTTATTTTTAACCCATGAAACAAAAACTACCTGAATCCCATGACATGTGTCTTTTTGTCTGCTTATATTCTTACAAACCTACTTACTACGTTAAACCACCCACGACACCAGGGAAATAAATTGATAATAATCACAAGACACTAATGATCACTCATAAGTATTAAAGTACATTAATTGACGTACATAAGGAGACTAATAAATAAAAAACTCTATGTTTCACTATCACTATGTATAACTCTATTGTGATATAAGAGTATCTTCACGGATCGAGTCAATTTAGCTAATCTATGCATAAATTTGTATTAAACAATACAAAAATTAAAACCCTTTAAACCATCTTCTCCAGCTCTATTCTTCATCATCATTATCATCATCTTAAGAGCCCCAGTAGCTTTGCCTCTGATAAATAACCTTATCCTTGTGATATATGATTGTACGCCAGTAAGTCGACCCAAGGGTGTTATACAATGATGAAGGACGAACACCACCACACACCACACCTTGAATTCCTCTTTTAATGTTTCCTCGGCGCAGCATCCTCCCCTGCATGCAGCAATTTGGTCCCTGACGGCAAAATTTTCACAAGAATAACCATCGAAGAAGATCAATGACATCTTATATGTGAATAAAGTGGATATACTGATAACACGTATACTTACATATAGGAATTCTCGTACTTCATCATATGCCATCAGAAAATCCTGAAATCATTTCAGCATCATGCGTCGGACAAAAGAAAACAAAGACTGACTACGAAAAGATAAAAACTTCTATTTCATCAAAATAATTTTAACCTAAGTTCTAATAGCACGTAAGTATCCCAATTAACGTTCTCTAATGCATGAATTCTGTAAAATTAAATCTATCCCGTGAAAATTTTTACGTCTCCCGAATTCATCGAAAGCGTCTACAACGTTCGTTTTTCACTTCAGATCTTCACTGCAATAATGATGAGTAGTACGGGAATATGTTTATGAGGGAAGTTACTATATCTTATTCTCAGGATCTACATTTGAATTTATACGAGCTATAACCCACGCTAAGGACATGTCGTGCTTACAGAATAGCAGAATATAACGTAGAAGATCGAAATAGACACTGAAAAAAGATTGCACTTGAATGTGGTACATTCTAGAAGCAGTACGCTCTGTGTACTGTTTATATTATGTGTACACAAGATCTTGAATACGAGAGAGAGAGAAAGATAGAGATAAATAAATAAAGAGAGTTGAAGAACAAGGTAATAGGAGTATAGAATTAACAGCAAGCGTACAATCGACGGGTCATTTGACCCTTGTAAAGTCAATAATACGTTTATAAAAAATGACCGGTATGTTTAGTGTTCTAACGAAACTAACTCAGGAATATACATATATATTGAGAGAGAGGGGGGAGAGAGAGAGAGAGAGAGAGAGAGAGCTCTTGTAACGACTATGGCTTATTTGACTACACATAACTTATATGTTACTATATATAGTATATATACTAAGCAAAGTAATTTTCTATCGATCCTTCGATATAAAAGTAAATCGAGGGGGTTACGAATGGCTACGAGCATTTAATGTTTATGAGGTGGATGGATACTAAAGTCAGGAAGAAACGATTCCCAGTTTTATTGCTGTGATGAAATTATACTATAGCAGATAGCTTTCAGGAATAGCCGAGTTTCTCCTGTATAGAAAATGGAAGGATGACGCTGCTCGGCCGGAGATGGTGAATAGGAGAGGAACACGAGACTGGCAAGTGCTTTATTCTAGCTTTCATTTTATAAGTCTGTGATGATATGTACGTATGCTTTGTCTCATTTATTCTATGGAACACTGAGGCAGTAGACGCATTGTGCGCGGGAACTATTATTCAGTTTAAAAGTAATTTGATAGGTGACAGTAATACTTCGACCATTTTTTTTTACATATCATCCTTTTCCATAGTAACGGTTTTCGAACAATGAAAGATCAAGGATATCCTTTTTTATCTATAAAAGAAATATATGAAGGATATATGATATCTTGAGAATGAAACGGCAAGCAAGAGATATATATTATATACTTTTAAAAAATTCACATCACGATTTAATAGGTTTCACGAGACTTGCTATGTAAACGATCAACAAAATGCGCCACTCGTCTGTACTATAAAATGTTTTTCATCAATAAATCGCAGGCCCTTTTTTTATCGCCACGTAACCATTTCAATTGAAACTGTTTGCAGTATTTCGATTCTATTGGGTACACAACAGCGATATGACCGATATTGGATTTTTGTTAGTAGCCGATATTGTTGTTTGGCTAAGCAATAATTAAAATACTATTGCGTCAATGAAATTGAAGTTTGATATTTTTTAAATTGTGAATCCGTTTTCGTCATTCGGCGATAATGTGTTTTAAATTTCATATTGTGTCATGAATTAAGTGGGATGAGGTGAAAAAATTAACTTGCTGCTTCTGACTCGTAAATATACCTAATAATGATGGCAGGGTATGTTAGTGTCGTACGATATTAGACGCCATCCCCATGTCACAATCTCCCTGAGGTCCAAGCATAAAAGTTATGATGTAGGGAGTGGTCGGATCATGAACCTTAGGTTGGCAATCGAGGCACGGTATTAAATTATTTGCAGTGTCTACAGACTTTTTATGACGCTACGTATAAAACGGCGGAGCATTTTTGCGTAAAAGATTTCTTTTTTTTCTGAATAGGTTTAATAGAATGGAAAATTTGTAAAAAAAATGCAAAATAAATTAAATATTTATTTTTGATGGGATAACTGTGAATAACCTTTTTGCGAAGTTTGATGAGAGCTGTAATATTTGTTGCTTTAGTAAACTAAATTAGTTGATGGATTAGAGAAAGAGTGATGTATGAAATTATATTAAATATTAATGATTATTAGAAACTTAAAAATTTGTTACTTCTCCGTGATAATAATTATAATACTTGCGCTTACCGGTAAATTTGTTCTGGGTACTAGGTTGTTCAAAATATTTAAAAGAGGAAGTGGTCTTTTATAAACTCTTCATTGACTGGCGTTGTCCGCTCTGTAGCGAAAACAAGCCAGCGCGCAACGCCGACTTCCTTTCCACGACGTGCTCTCCAAAATGCAGAAGGTGAGATTTTTATAATGTGATAGTTAATAGTAATAAGATTATTTTCAATTAAGTAATGTGTCTTAAACAACGATTCGTAATTTATATTACAGAAACAGAAGGAACCGATCCACTCCGTACAGGTCTTCGGACGTAAGGTAAGCTGCAAATTTGATGAAAGAATTAGGTTATGAACACGCGTGTCCTCTTAGATATCAACTTTCATGCAGTCTGAATGGCTTGATGTAGTTTATGTATTCTGTTTCATGTTCAATACTTTGTTTATATTTCGTAACTCTACTATTACTTTTAGAAAACTATTAGAAATAATTCGCTCTGACAAATGTCATACATGTATTTATTCTTGAAATACTATACTTAATGAAGTGTATTTTAAAGTTAGTAAAAATATATTCATTGCAGAAATAATTTTTTTTTACAGAAAAGCGCAACTGCGGTCGCGTATTGCAAAAGGGGCCGTGGAATTCTTCGCGTAAATGGACGTCCATTGGAATTGGTGGAGCCCCGTGTGCTTCAATACAAATTGCAGGAGCCTATTCTTCTTCTCGGCAAGGTAATTTCATACTATTTAATGTAATCACATGTATCTTCATAGTTTTAATCATCAGTGTTTTTCATTTTTTTGGTAATAGTATGAAAGTAGTTTATTATATATTCCTTATAACTACTATGATGACTATATTCCGAAAACGATTAACAATGAATTCAAACAAAGATTCTGAGGTCATTTAACTTATAATATATTCAGTTTTTTTTTATATTAAAATATTTGTTACTGACGCAATATTTATATTTCTAGGAAAAATTCTCTGGTGTAGACATCAGGGTCAGAGTAAATGGTGGTGGTCATGTAGCTCAAATATATGCCATCCGTCAGGCTATCTCTAAGGCTCTTGTTGCATTCTACCAAAAGTGTAAGTCATTATTTTACTATATATATAATAGTAGTAACGGAAGATATAATGATTTGTTTTATTTCTTTTCATCAGATGTCGATGAAGCCAGTAAAAAGGAAGTCAAGGACATCCTTATTCAGTATGATCGTACCCTCCTTGTTGCTGATCCAAGACGTTGCGAGCCAAAGAAATTTGGCGGTCCAGGAGCCAGGGCACGCTACCAAAAATCTTACCGTTAATTTCGGTGGATTTTACATACATCTTATTCATAATATTGAATAAAAAAAAATTAAAAACATTACCTGTCAATCTTTATTGCACACATTTTCCAGTATTCATTTATAAAATATAGAACTGCGTGAAGAAGATGCATCATATTGTATGTGTTGAAAACTAAATATAAAAGAATAGATTGAATTCAAGAAAGTATAAAAATTTATTAATAATTTAATCTACGATATTGATACACAGATACAATAATCTTAGTTTTTTTTTAGTACACTAATGTATTACGGCCGTGAATGCCAACGTTACGGCTGCACGTGACAGATACGTCATTACATGTGTCAGACATCAGGAGGAAATTTGTCAAAGTGATTTTTGTGATTAATTTTCTGATTCATAATTTACTGTAATTATAAAAATGAAAACCCGATTTAATACCTATGATATTTTATGTTCGATAACTGAGCTGCAAAGGTATATATTAAAACTTTAGATATTTATACAAAAAAATTAAGTAGGGTTATATTTTGGAACAAGGTTTAAAAAATCGTTTTGGCTAGAAAATAAATTATATAATTTATGCCCGTTATGTGTAGTTGTACTGGAAAAATAAATATTTTTTCCCATTATTAATTCGTAAAGCCATTTCTTTACAACCATATGTTTTGTTATCAATGTTACTATCAATATTTACAAGATATTTTCTATTTCTGAGTCATATTATTCATTGCATCTCTATATCTCCATAATTGTTTCCTTATGATCATTTACAAATTTTATTATAGGCTCGTCGGTATGCGTGTTAATCAAGTATATGATATTGACCATCGCACGTATTTGGTACGTCTGCAGCGAAGTGAGGAAAAATGTGTTTTACTCCTGGAATCAGGTAATAGAATTCACACAACAGCTTTTGAATGGCCCAAAAATGTAGCACCATCTGGCTTCAGTATGAAGGTAAGATTTTGTAATATACTACTATCCACTATATCTAAGTACATAACATTATTATTTACAAATTATTATAGATGCGTAAGCATCTGAAAAATAAACGCCTTGAAAGCCTGAAACAAGTTGGTGTGGATCGCATAATAGATTTACAATTCGGCAGTGGAGAAGCAGCATATCACATAATTTTGGAGCTTTATGATCGTGGTAACATTGTACTTACTGATTATGAAATGACAATCCTTAATGTGCTAAGACCTCACACTGAAGGGGATAAAATTAGGTAGGTTTGGAAATACCTAGAGTTTATCACAAAGCGTCTATAAAATGTATCAAATCTATTTAGGTTTGCTGTTAGAGAAAAGTATCCATTTGACCGTGCTCATACAAGAAATATGCCACCAGTTGAAGAAATCCATGAAATTATAAATAAAGCAAAACCAGGCGAGAGTCTCAAGAAAATATTAAATCCGCATCTAGAATTTGGTTCAGCTGTTATTGATCATGTCTTACTAAAATCTGGCTTTCCCCTGGGATGCAAAATTAATAAAGATTTCAACGTTTCTGAAGATATGCCCAAGCTGATCTCTGCTCTTGAAAATGCAAACCAAATATTCAATAATGCTAAGGAGAACGTAAGTAAGGGATACATTATTCAAAAAAGGGAAGCGAAGCCATTGCAGAATGAAAAGGAGGAATGTATATTTGCCAACATTGAATTTCATCCTATGTTATTCGAACAACACAAGGATCAACCTTATAAAGAATTTGAGACATTTGACCTTGCAGTGGATGAATATTTCTCAACAATGGAAGGTCAAAAGCTTGACTTGAAAGCTCTACAGCAAGAAAGGGACGCTTTAAAAAAGTTAGAAAATGTTAGAAAAGATCACGATCAGAGATTAGTATCTTTGGAAAAGACTCAGGAAGTAGATAAGCAGAAAGCAGAATTAATAACAAGAAATCAAAGATTGGTAGACAATGCAATATTAGCTATGCAAAGTGCATTGGCCAATCAAATGTCTTGGCCTGATATTCAAGTACTGTTAAAAGAAGCTCAAAGCAGAGGAGATCCTGTAGCTGGTGCGATAAAACAATTAAAATTAGAGACTAATAACATATCTCTACTTTTGAGCAATCCTTATGAAGATAGCGATGAGGAAGAACCAGAACTGAAGCCCATGATGATTGATATTGATTTGGCTCATTCTGCTTTTGCAAATGCACAAAGATATTACAATCAGAAAAGATCGGCATCAAAGAAACAACAAAAGACCATCGAATCCCAGGGGAAAGCATTGAAATCTGCAGAAAAGAAAACGAAGCAGACGTTGAAAGAAGTTAAGGCGATTCATAGTATTAATAAATTACGAAAAGTTTACTGGTTTGAAAAGTTTTATTGGTTTATCTCGTCTGAAAATTATCTAGGTAAGATTTGACATATAGAATACTGTTTTGTATACATTTCGTAATTATTATCTCATGCTCTTTTCACTGTAGTAATCGGTGGTAGAGATCAACAGCAGAACGAATTAATTGTAAAACGATATCTTAGATCAGGTGATCTATACGTCCATGCAGATCTTACCGGAGCTAGTTCAATAGTTATAAAAAATCCTACTGGTGATGTAGTTCCACCAAAAACTTTAGCCGAAGCTGGTACTATGGCCGTCGCATACAGGTATGCTTGCGTAAATAAGCTGCAAATGTTCACCCTAATTGGCGTTAGTGTAATTTTTAATATTTTAACAGCGTTGCGTGGGAAGCAAAAGTTGTTGCTGGTGCATGGTGGGTAAATAGTGATCAGGTGTCAAAAAGTGCTCCAACTGGAGAATATTTGACTACAGGATCGTTCATGATTCGTGGGAAAAAAAATTATTTACCTCCATGCCAACTGGTTATGGGTTTGGGTTTCATGTTCCGCTTGGAGGATGGTTCTGTAGAGCGTCATAAAGATGAAAGAAAAATTAGAATCCTAGATGAAGATAGTGAAATTGGAGAAGCACCAGTGGACTCGGATAAAGAAATTGAATTAGAAGGCGAATCGGATGATAACGGTATTGAATGAATATTTAAAATTGACAAATAATTTTTTGTATAATGGAATTTAATAACGGTTTGTTTTTTTTTATATTACTCAGATGAAGACGCTGAAGATAAAATCAAATTATCTCGAATTGATGAGAACGAGGATGGGGAAGTAAAGGAAGCGGAAGTAAAATCAAATACTCAAATTGAAAGTAGCGACAGTGAAACCGATGACAAACCACAATTTCCAGATACTCAGATTAAGTTTGATCTTTCTGGTCCAAGGTATATATTTATATTTTCATAACGTTGATATTTTTATGTGACAAGAAAAGAAATATTGAGAGAATATTTATTTTTGTTGCAAACAGAATAAAAGTACAAGTAGATACTTCTCAATCTTTGAAAAAAATTGAGAATCAAGAGGAGGAACAAAACGTAGTTTACTTAGGAGATGATAAACCTATCATCGTGAAGCCTAATGACAAGAGTAAAAAAAATAATAACCAAGAAAAAGATTCGATCCAGAAGCAAGATGCCAAAAACGAAAAAGAAACCAAGCAAAAAGATCCCAACTTACCAAAAAGAGGACAAAAGGCCCGACTAAAGAAGATTAAAGAAAAATACAAGGATCAAGATGAAGAAGATAGGCGTCTATTGATGGAAGCCTTAAAGGTACAATTTTTTAGTTTTAAAATTTCATTACATCACGAATAGCACCATATTGTTTGTTCCTAGTAAATATATTTGAAATACTAATTACTCTAAAAATATTTTATAGTCCGCAGGAACGGCAAAAGAAGATAAGCGTAAAAATAAAAACAAGGATCCATCCGGACCAAAACAAAATAAAAAGAAAGGAAGTGGTCAAATAAAACCAAATCCAATTCAACAAAATATTCGTGTTGACGATAATGCGGAAGAGGAAGATGTTGGACCAGCACCGGAAATTGACATGTTGGATCAACTAACCGGAAAACCAATTGCAGAGGATGAACTGTTATTTGCCGTACCAGTAGTAGCACCGTATAATACGTTACTGAATTATAAGTAAGTTACTAAATGATAACTGTATCTTTGTATAACAACGGTCATAAATATAATTTTTAATTTTCTAGGTACAAAGTGAAATTAACACCTGGCACGGGAAAAAGAGGTAAAGCTGCTAAAACTGCTTTGGCTGTATTTCTCCGTGACAAAGCAACAACTTCTCGAGAAAAAGATTTATTAAAAGCAGTGAAAGATGAAACAATAGCAAGAAACATACCCGGAAAAGTTAAAATAAGTGCGCCACACATACAGAAAATTAAGAAGTAGTAAATATTAATTTCTTTATGCTCTACTCTTCTTCCAATGTACTGCGTAATTCGGTATAGACAGTAAGTTTCACCTTCGTTATATCGAATGTATCCGACTGTAAATATGCTTATATAAAATTACATTATTTCATCGTGAATTCATTTTTTATAATAATAAAATCCACGTGTATAAAAAAATGTTTATTTCCAATCATTCATAATCACGAATGTCAGATTATCATTTTTATATTTTTCACGTATATATGTAATACTAGGAAAATTAATATTATTGCTCAACAGTCAGCACTCAATATTTCAATGAACATTTAAAAATAAGCTAAGACGCAAGACCTAGTCTTAACATACGAAATTCTTTTTCTCCCACATTCTTCAATGAATATTCATACAAAATATAATTAAACGTGGTTGTATTTTGAGAAAAAAAAACAATGTACTTAATCTTCATCTACCTTTTTTTTTCATTCCTTCTTATGTACACGAGATTTAGTAGTTCGAGTTTTTGCAAATATGTCGCCAGCATTTGGTGTATTTTTCTTCCGTATCTTTGGTGGCGTTCTTCCGGAATCATCATCATCATCGTCGTCACCAAACATATCTTCGTTACTGTCACTTTCTTCTTCGCGAAGCAACTTGATAGAACCTGGTTGACTGCCGGGACTTAATTTTGGTACAACTTGAGGACGCGATCTTGTTCCCTTTGATACGATCTGTAATACGTCATGGGTTTAGTAAAAAATCGTTAAATCTTAACAGCTTAAGATAAAGTAGATCCATTACCTCAGGTTCGGAATCAGACTGCGACGTCTTGGAAATATTTCTGGGCCTTTTATTTTTGACTGGTTTCTCGGAAACAGCTTTAACATAATCCTTAACGATTGGCAATTTTTTCCTATTTTTAAGCTCTTTTATTTGAATTTGATAAACGGCATCCGAGTCATCGATTTCTTCCATATCTTCTAGGATTTTCTTTATCTCTCGCAATCCTCCACGTTTATTTTTTATCATCACCCCAGGACTCTCACCTGTAGGACTCAGTGCTGGACTTGATGTTGGGCTCGAGTTTATTTGCTTTCCTCTAGGACTCTTTCGCATATCTTTGGGTGCTACCTTTTTTATCTTTTTTGTCGTACTAACAGTGTGCTGTGTTGTATTATTAGGCGAATGGAAATCCAATTTACCATCTGGCTTGTGTCCTAATTTGGTTAAACCATTTGTTAGTATTGTACGAAATTTATCATACTGTGGAGGTTCATTGAATTTCATTCCAGTTAAGAGATTCATATAGTCATTCACAGGCTTTGGCACATCAGTGCCAAAACAGGCTTTCAAAAACTTTGGAATGTTGTCAAAGGCTTGTTCCTTTTGTTTTTGTACTGCCGATACATCTTTTAAATTCTTTTCCCAAGGCAAGGAACCACACAACCATTGTATTATGTTGTATGCCAAAATTTCAAAGTCACCACGCATCGTAGGCACTAAAACAGTATAAATATATTTTGAAAACCTCTGAAGCTTGTTAGCATTAGTATGCAAGATATACTTACCACCCATGTGTGCATCTCTACTAGTGTATTCAATTGTACCATCATGTGCTTTCTTTGGATCTAATTTGTATTCTGACTTTGTGGTATAATGTGATGCTAGACCAAAATCCACTAAGTAAACATGATCTTGTGACTTCAGATCTAGTAATAAATTTCCTCCTTTTATGTCAGCATGTACATAGGTTTTATGATGAATGTACTCTAGTACGTTTATCTAAAAATAACTAGTGATATGTTGGGCAGAGACATGTTGAAAAAATTATTACATTGAACTGAATAGCAATAAAGTGTTTCTTACAATTTGTAAAGCTACTTTGTATACTGTGTGTTCTTCAAATCTGCGACCACTTTGAAGGAATAAATTCCATAAGTCTGTCCCATACCGTTCCATTACCACAAAACGATATTTTACTTTGTTACATTCGTGACTTCCAGAACCAATGTATTTTGGCATGCCAAACACAGAGAGCTTCTTTTTCTTTTTCCAGGCTTCGACTAAAGATTTGTATACAATACAGTTCCACTCAATATCTCATTTTCTGTTCATCACCATAAGTGAAAACTTAAAATAAGATAAATAAAAATTGTTCAAAACATACTATCATCAGCTTTAGCATTTCGCATATAAAAATGCATTTCCACAAACAAAGGGCCATTTCCATGTGGTTCCTGAAATAATATTTATCATAACAATCTTACACTAAAAGTTATGTAAAAAAATTTCAAAAGTACTCACTACTTTGATAACATAATTGTAATTCTTAGCCGATTGCTCCATATAGGATGCAGCTAAAACATGTAATTAAGAAATAATTTGTTTAAAATCAATTAATGATCGATAATTAGGAAAAATTTTAAAACAAGAATGAAAACTTTGAAGTTAAAAATCAATTTCATACCACAATAAATTTCACCAAAACCGCCGACTCCAATAGATGAACCAATTATCCATTTTTTCTGTGCCATGTCTGTAAATATTTCTCCCTTTGGAATTGGCTCAGGCATGGTATAACCATTGGCTCCTTTTTTCTTAGGAGCCTTTTTTACTACTCTTCCAGCCATTACTAGGTTAAATAATATAGATGAAAAGTATAAAAATGTCTTGCAGAATGTTATTCACAAAATATATGAAAAACTATAATTTCAATACATCTATTCACATAAAAGTAAAAATTATTGAGTATAAATTCGTGAATTTTCAGCTTTAAACACGAACAACAAACGTTGCTGCATAGACCTTTTCAAGTTCAAGATGATTTCCAGACAGGCATCCTTTGTGCACTCAAAAATTAAATCCCTATAAACATTTAATAAAAGTATTTTTAAGAAAATTAAGATTTAAAAGACAATACAGTGATATAAATATCCCAAAATGAGTCTACAGTAACAGAGATGAGTACTGACAGTACTGCACCATAGATGTGTCCTTTATTAAAAAAATAAGTATAGATAAGAAATAGGGATATAGAGCCGTTTGAATGTTGTCTTTCTGACGATTGAGAACCCGCGTTTTTCATTAGTATGAAGTTGCCGATGTAATTTTTTTTCCCGTATACTATACGCATGCACGAGAAAGTTTTAAAAATGTTGCAGTAAGCGTAGCCGGCAATTTGAATGACCGTTATAAAATTACTCATACACGATGTTAAGGTATCGGGATGTTGTATTAAAAGTTACTGCACTTATGTAGTGAAAGTAAGTTACAAGACGAAATCCGATTGCAAGGGAGACATAATCTATTTATCGTGGTTTCAAAAGAAAACTGACAGACTCGGTCAACTTTGGTCAACATTTTTAAATGGAAGGTATGACAGTCGAGATGCCAGGCCTTCAATCAGATGAATCTGGCCAAACAAATAATTCAGTGGATAGTTTGGCAAATTGTATTAATCAATTGGATGATATGGAACACGAACCTCGTATATTGACTGGGGTAGAACGTACTCCGCAGCATACATCGCTTAGTAAAAAAATTGATAATTCTATTTTCAACACCATCTCGAAAATCGTCAATCCTGCTACAAAGGTAACATTTTTAATTGTATTCTGATATATAAACATTATCATAATTGAATGAGCATCATTGATATTATTAGTATTTTTTTTAGGTGCCAGAAATTCAGGACTTTAAGATTGTGAAACCAATAAGCAGAGGAGCTTTTGGCAAGGTCTTCCTAGGATACAAGAAGACTAATCCTGAGCAGGTTTATGCTATTAAAGTGATGAAAAAGAATGAAATGATAAATAAAAATATGGCTTCACAAGTAGTGATCGAAAGAAATGCCTTGGCTCTTACTCGAAGTGCTTACTGCGTACAATTGTTCTACTCTTTGCAATCAGTCAGCAGTGTTTACTTAGTAATGGAATACATGGTCGGTGGTGATCTGAAAAGTCTAGTTGGAATGTATGGTTACATGGAAGAGTCTATGGCAGCTTTTTACACAGCTGAAGTGTCTTTAGCATTACAGTATCTTCATTCCCATGGCATAGTACACAGGGATCTAAAGCCAGACAATATGCTTCTTTCGCGAGAGGGACATATAAAGCTCACAGATTTTGGCCTTAGCAGGATATCTACGTTACACCGAGATTTGGAAATATCTGATCTAGTCAACTGTACACCGAGCCTATGTGCAAGAACTCCAGGTCAGCTTCTATCTCTGACTTCACATCTATCTTTTGGGTCTGGTCAAAAGTCCTCATCGGAATTGAATCTTCTGGATTGCAGTGATGTAAGCAACCCTGCTGCAAATTTACTCTCAGCACTAAGAGAAAATTCCAAAAAGATAAGCAGTTCCTCAAGTTCAATTATGTCATCTGTTGCAACATCAGCTGATTATTCCAGAGTGTCAGGTGTGACACCATTCCAATCGGCGGAGGATCTACGAATGTGTGCCTCCTCCGAGGATGAATGTTACTCAAAAAAAAGTAACCCTGAAGAAGATTATAGTAGTTCCAGTAGTTTTCATACATGCGAAACTTCATCTCTCTCTCAGTCCAATAAGAGTACAGAAAAAGCGATTGTAACTAGTGAGACGGTGAATGGTGAGAAAGGTGAGGAGGAGGATGAATCCACATTAGAGGCAGAAAATTCTCATCATCCACTTCCTCATACGAGTCCTTTGAGTAGCTGCGTTAATTCTTACTCAAGAGGAACCAAGAGAAAACGCGCAGCCATAGCAGCCTCGACCGGATTAACGCGTGAGATACATCTTATGGAATTAGACGGTGACCTTACGCCAAAAAGGAAAAATCGTGGACCAGCGATATTTTCTTGCAGAAGTCCGGTACCATCAACGGATAATCCAGTCACGACCAAAACGGAGATTACTGAAAATAACGTTACAGCTCAAGAAGGTGGTTCCGGTGTCGGAGTTGCGTTTAGCACACCTGTATCGTCTATGAAACGACGAAATCGAAAAGAGGAAAATCAGAAACAGCAACAACACCATGAGAAACCACTCTTAATTAAAGCAACCAGATTTGAATTACCACCACCTTGTACGTCCCACTCAGCACCTGATCTACATCCGCATAGTATCACTGGAGGGCGTAATTCACCTCAAGGCATTTCTCCTATAAAGACTCCTGCCACTTCTGGCAACCACAGCTATACTCCTTACAGAACTCCAAAGTCAGTGCGAAGAGGGGCCCAAGGAGGTATGCTTCGGTCAGACGATAGAATCCTGGGCACTCCAGATTATCTTGCTCCGGAGTTGCTGCTTCGCCAGGGTCATGGTCCGGCGGTCGATTGGTGGGCTCTTGGCGTCTGCCTCTTTGAATTTTGCACTGGAGTTCCACCATTTAATGACGAAACGCCGCAGGCGGTGTTCGCGAATATATTAGCAAGGGACGTTCCCTGGCCAGAAGGTGATGAAGCGCTTTCAAAGTCAGCTAACGAGGCCATTGATGCTCTCCTGACCTTAGACCCATCTGCACGACCTTCAGCAAATCAAGTGCGTCATATGGCACTTTTTAATGGTTTTCCCTGGGACGAACCGCATAAAGCAATACCACCTTTTATCCCACAACCAGACGACAATTTTGATACATGTTACTTTCAAGGTATACTCGACTTTTTTAATTATCAAATTATCTTGTAATGGAACTTTCTGGAATTACTTAATCATACGGTACTTATTTTTTCAGCACGAAACATAATGCAGCATCTAAACGTGAGCAACTGTGATACATAGTCCTGGCTTAACCGTGAGTCAATGTGATGAGCTCGTAGCAGCGACGGCGACTGGGGACAGCCATAGTAAAGTAACTCATACGATTGTATAATTTTATTATTTTTTATATACGTGCGTATGTATAGTAAATATGAAATAATTTGTTACGAATTGTAATAACGCGTCTCACTACATCTACCACGGAGTATTTAGGACGGATTCGACTATCGCTAATAATGCGTTATGTCTTAATACTTGATACCAGGTAGAACCAAAGCGCTGCTCGAATTACTTCCGAGCATATTTTTTTTATTCCTCTGCCTGACAACCTCGTTCAAGGTATCAAGGAACAAAAGATATAGCCGTGACGAGATTTCATCTCGTGTCGATTAATACATCAAGAGTCTTCGTGATTTATAGCACATTCCCTTATTACATATAGTTTAGGACTCGAAGAAGCCTTGTTCTTATCATTATTCAATGATAACATGCGGTTAGGGATATTGCCTAAGGCTCGTTTTTATCTCGAAAGATCAACGATTATTGTCAATCGATCGCGCGATCTAATGACTTTCCAAGACATACGAGCGTTGAATGAAAAAAGGCAGGAAATAGGTAATTTTGTTGCCATTAAGAGCAACCTACTGTCACTCCTCCCATAGAGTGTTGCCGCCCTATCCAGTTACTTGAGATTCTTGTTAATCCAAGGCAGGAAGTGCGTGACTCTCGTGTAAACACCTGGGTATTGCCCTTTGCCACATCCAATACCCCAGCTCACTATACCAACTTGAGTCCATCTTCCATCATTTACCATTAAAGGACCGCCACTGTCACCCTATGGAAAAATATACCGTTATGAAGATAATCAATCATTTCTATTTCTATGTTTTCTATATACTAACGGAACAGGAGTCCTTGGATGCTCTTCCTGCACACAAGAAACTGTCTACGATACCACCAGGAGCGTCATTGCCATATTTAATCTTGCACTCAGTATTTGTCCATACGGGTATTGAGACTTCCTGAAGTACTGCAGGTTGCGGTCCGCCTTATGATAAAAGATATATAAATAATTTTTATGAAGTCGCTAGACGATCTCAATAACAATATATATAGTTAATTGAGTAATGGCTACTCACTTTCTCTAAGTGAACCCCAACCGATGACTGTAGCAGTTTTTCCTGAATATAGCTGAGAACCAGTAGGTAGGCAAACGGGACGAATTTGCTCAGTAAAATCTACCGGTTGGTCCAAAGTAAGTATAGCCACGTCGTTGTACAGGGTGCGGGAATCAAAACCTCTGTGTCGGACGACGCGTTTCACACGTCTTTCAATATGGCGGACCTCGTTGTTTGTTTTGATATTGTAATCACCAAGACGCACCGTCAATCGGGCAACGTCCCAAGAATTCATACTACAAGGAAGATTAATAACGCATAAAGATTTTTACAGAAGAGACTAAGATCATCTATAAACCCAGGACTTACTGAGCGACACAATGAGCCGCCGAAAGGATGTGTACGTTGTCGATAAGAGATCCACCGCAGAATTGTCGTCCAGCATTGAAGAGTGCCGCGATCCATGGCCATTCACCAGGATCAGCGTTATGTCCACCAACGATACGTTCCTGGTCCTGGTTACCATTCTTCGCACCACACTCTGCATAAGTAATCCCAGGAGCTGCAGTGACGGGAGGCTTACTCGTTGTAGCTGGACTGGTAGCACCAGGCCACCATCCAGGCTTCTTCGTCGGCCACGTTGTGGCACCCGGAGGCTTCTTCGAAGTGGAGTAAATCGGTTTTGGAGTGCTTACCGTTGGGAAACCAGGAAATGGGCCATGCGTGGGCAAAGGTGGTATAGTATGATCTGGAGGATGAGTAGGAAGTGGAGGTGGCCAAGATGGCGGTTTTGGTCTTGGTTTTGCTGAATCTGGACCAACGTTCTTATCCGCATTATCTTCCTCCTGAAATACATCATAAATAATATTTACTGCTACCGTTAGAATCTGTACAGCAATATTTTCACAATGCTTTTTCAGTCAATATAAAAAAAGCAACAATAACGAGTGTTTACGTAATTGGATCACTAGGTGAACATTATTTACAGTCCGCTTTCTATGCTGAATTTATTACCTTTGCCAGTCGGTATTGTCTTGCGGTTATTATACCTTCTGAGCCAAGCTGTATTGTAATTAATGATGAAATTTATGAAAGCTTAGTTTATAGTTCTAATTACCTGTGGTTCTTCGACTACAGGATCTTCGCCTCCTGGAGATGCAGGAGTAACGAGAGGAATGGTATTGGAGCAACATACTCCAAAGCCCATACGGCCATCGTCACGAATATAACTGCAGGTGTCATAGACCCCAAGAACCCATCCATCAAGAGCCCCAAGATCAGGAATTTTGAAGTAAGGATAACACTCCTTGAAGGTGGCGCATTTTCCGACTTCACCCTTGGAAGTCAAGCAAGGACCACCTCCTCCAGCCTTGGCCCAAAAGATATTGCGAGCTTCCCTGGTCGCAGTAGGAAGTTCCGGATCAGTGGCTGCTGTATTCAAGATCACCGGAGCTGCCATTAATATTTGAGTCTCGAATGACACACGATGCTTTCTACTGTAGTTCAAGGCGAGAAAGTAGGACCCGACGAACTGACTCACATTCTAATTAACAATACCGGACCGAAATCCGTACGTTGACCGATTGGAACCGATTTCCTATTAATAAAATACGAAATTTCTGGAACTGTCATTCGTAATAATCGTCCAGCGCTTCGACGATAATTCTTTTGAATTCTAATCCAATGTTACATAACCATAAAAGAAAGCTGATTTTACGTTCTAAACCATAAGCACACGTTGCTTTGTTTACTAGTCAGAAATCTCGACTCACCGGGTATACCAGCAGGCAGCGTACGCTAAATAATAAGATGCTGCTGCGCGCTTGTAGGCGGACATTAACGTTTGCGCACGAGTTCGCTGACCGAGCTTATACACACAATACACGCGACACGTCCTGGGGACTTCCGTTGACCGAATACAGAACCATCATGAACTCACCTTCAACAGTCACGCTGTCCTCGAGTACACGATCGCCCCCTGATCGATTACTGTCGGCATCAGCAATCGATGATGAACTGAATAAGACAAGAAGAGCAGCGAGGACCCAGCTCATCGGCGCGCCTCTTCGAAGCATATCCGACCCACGAGGATATCCTGGCGCACGATTACAGGTGCAACCCAAGGCCACGGATAAATAAACCAGCTCGATTGGAATTAGGTCCCGGGTGTCTCTCTTACGACGCCACTACGCTGCTAAGCTGCTGAATAGCCGAGACCCGAGCTTATAACGGGCTCGCCCTCCTCTCGGCGCTCCGGCTGCCCCCGGCAGGTTCACCCGGGACGCGTTCTTCTTCTTTCTTTAGCTCCACCGGCGATCTACATCTACTCGAGACACGTCGAAGCATTGATCTTTCCTTACAACTGGTCCATCCATCCGCATCAACCCGGGACATGATCTTGATGGGGATGTCCAGCCTCTTGTCATACAATTATCACACGTGGATGTATCTCCGGAGGATTCTTTATTCCCGTGCGATATGCAAATGCCTGTAAGAGGAGAATGCGATTAACCCCGAGCGAGTCCGGTAGCGTCGTTAGCCTTCCTAACGGGCACCAGGATCAGCTTTCTGGGTTTGGCATGGGTTAGGCGTGTCTGATCTTCGATTTGGCAGATCGCTCTTAATGTCACTCGCTCGCGCATTAGCATAGAGAGCACGATGTAATCGGTTGGCCTTGGTTGGCCTGAAGGAGGTTGCAGAGAACTTGGCCCTGAACTTGCCCGAGTGCTATTAGCCAGCGAAACGGGGTAACAGTTGCGCATCAGATCCCACCATGGGCCCCATGGGAGATCATCTATAGCTCATGGAGAACCTTAGGCGCCAGGGATACAAGTGAGATGGATACAGTCCTCATAGGAATTACACGAGTCTCTACTCGGCATGGGATGCGTGATCCAGGAGTCAACGACTCGTCAAGGTAAACGCTGTCGGGATGGACTGTACCTACTGGCTGGTTAGGGATGCCCAGGGTAGGGGAAGGATTTCAGTTCGCGTCTTCTCTCGCTTCAACGGATTCACTCGCACGGCTAATATCGTGTCGCCAGCAATGGTGCTGCATGCGGAGATAATCGATAAAGAGAGCAACAACCCGTCAAACCGGACTCATCCGCGCCGAAAATACTCATTCGCCACTTCTCAAATCTTTTCTTGGTAGGTTTGGCCCCTGCGGGATAAGGGCTCATCCGCTTGGGACCGACGCTCGCCGTCGTGGCCGATGAACCCGCGACTCCAATACCCATTCATCCACTTCGTGCACCTATGCGAATTTCAAATTACACACAGCCGCGACCGCAATCATCTTGCGTATCATTCTCTTCTTCTACCTACCGAAATATTCCAACCGGTTCCGACTCTCCAGTCATATCTCCGACCGAAGGGTGGTTCGTTACTTGAAAAACGTCAGGTCCGACAGTGTGCCACTCTTTCGTGGGGTTTCGATCAAGGAGAATATCCACTTAGTGCATTCCGCTTGGACGAGATATTTGGACCCAATTTTACCTTTGCTCCTCTGACTCTGCCTACTTGTTACTCACTGGTAATTAATCTGACTATCGACGCCTAACCCTGATACAAGTATAACTTTGTAATTTGGAGATATTTTCTAGTGGCCATTTTGATTTATTTTATCTTGACCACAGAAATTATATGGTAGCTCCATGTGGTATATTTATTTATATTAAGAATCTGATCTGCGTTATTGTTCTTGGAATAAAGATCCGTTCACACTGACAATTTATGTATAGTACAATAATACAGTGTGGTACGAAAAAAAGGATTCGTCAGTTTACATCGTCGTGGTCGACTTGACGAATGTAATATTTCTTTCATTGTTACCAACCGTCAAATATCGATTACAATATTCAAAATACATTAATAGATGACTTGTCAACTTTTGACTTCCAAAACGTGAACTGAATTATGACGGATCACCGATTACCAATTCCATCAAGTACAACGCCCAGGATTAACCATGCTGGAGCATTCAGTGGGGTAAGGGGCTACTCGTAATAATATTTTTATCTCTTTCATCATCACTCGCGTCAAATATACTTAAGAGTAAAAAAATAATTAAAGAGTAAAAAAATATTTGGAATTAATGAGCGTAACATTTTTCGCCGACTCGTAACAAGCTACACCCATAAAATTGATAATAATTCAACGAAGATGCCTAACGGATTTTAAATACTTGCTCCAAAGTGGCGGATTGTATGAAATATGACAACGGAACAAAATCAAATCGAAAGATGACATATTTTTGGGAGCACTGACACCTCCAACGATTTTAATGAATCATAAACCTGAACCGGTCGCTCCAATAAATCGAGCTCACCCACTCGATAATATCGACACGCTGTGTAATTTCTCCGTAATTTATGCAGCTACGTTACTAATTTTTTCATCTTTTTTTGACATTATTGGAACAGTGGTCGATGATATCAGATTTATTTATATGAAATATAATAATTTTCATTACGTCACTATAACGACAGATCGAAGGGTCTCGCGTAGATCCACGTGCGTATAATCAGCACCGAATATCCGTATTTTCGTTCTTTTAGAAACGACGACACCTACCACCTTAATAAAACATAAATAAGAATCACTATCAGTTGGCATATCTATCAGACACGGTTCTATCAGATCCCACAGTTATCATAAAACTCGTTCCGTGCTTCTGTATACCGCAATAAGTATCAATCAGAAAAAAAAATTGTGTAAATACCTTCCAAGCACTAAATTGATTATCAATAAAATTATCATATATTCCCCATCTCATAGAAAAACATTTCAAGTATTTCACCCAAAACAAGTGTCAGAAGAATCCAGATGTTCTCGAGGCGTCCTCGAGTACGTAAAAGAGTGTATAGCATCTTTTGCTAATTTCGTCATTAGTCCCCGAGTCACGTGACTTTTTGCGACTCAATTTCGCAAATTTGCATTTCGCACGAGTACGTTACCGTTAGTATGGATTGATCGGTCGAGCATTTAATTTTAATTTTTTTTTTCTAATTTCATTAGCTACCCATTTAGTCGACCACTTAAACGACGCTATCATGGATTCATAGAGCGTCACACCGGTAGTACATGATAGTTTATGGTCGCTAAAGAAACTATTGTCAGCAATGACAATTGAGAAGTGGGGTCTCTTGCCGTAAGATCATCTCAATGTGGGAAGTGCTCCGACCCTCGAAATACAAACGTCAGATAAGTAATATGCTAGGGCCAGTGGCCCCTCAAGGTCGACATACCCACACGATCAAAAAAACCCACCCACTTATATCCTCCCATACGCACTGGCATATCCCGACTGTTCCCAGTCGTACGCGGAGTGCATTTGAATTTCGGTATTCATTTCCTACGTTGTAAGAATGTTCGGTAAGAGCGATGGCAAACGATGACGAAATATTTCGATTGATTAAAACCATTGATTTTTTGCTAAATAAATTTTTTATTCTTACGTACGATACATGAGTCATCGATTGTAACCCAGATAGCGGCTTATCAAAAATACACGCAACCATTAAATTGATTGACAGAACAACCTAGGCCGAAATCAGTCTCTAGCCTAAGCACGATAAAGTCTAATTAAATTATCGAAATGTCTCATAAATATTCATTCCTCAAGTATAGTTTCATGACGGAACGACGTAGCGAAATAAATAAAAATTCCTCGCTGTTTTGTATCGCAGTGAAATTTAAAAATTTTATCGAACAGTCGCGTGAGAAACTGATGTTGCAAACCTTTTTAATGGTTAGATAAGGTTCGTAAACTTTTTCTTTTTTAATGCACTTTTTTATCTCACAGTTACGTATCTTTGTTTTGGACGATTTTTCGGATAGCTTGGTAACAGGTTTTACCTGTGGTCGCGGGGACGACTCATCGAAATACTCCTTTAGTTGACCGCTACACGGACAGCGTAATAACCATCATAAAGATACGAAGGGTTTGGTCGGTGTCATGGCAGAATACATTTTTAGCATAGTGTTAAGGTTTAAGGTCGTTTGCATTGCTTTCATGCTGGAGGCGCATAATGTGGATAAATTTGTTTTCATGTAGCGTACCACTAACGGCATACCAAAGGGTATTTAAATCTGTGGTATATATACATATAGACATACCTACAGATATATCGTGGTTACTACAGTATATCCATACAGTGAACCTGTATTGAAAAAAATTCCCCTAGAACCGTTAACAATCGAAACCTGTACTTACCGGATTATTTAAAAAATTGCTAATAGGGATATACACAAAGTATATAACATTAAAAAAAAACGTCTATGGATATACATAATATTATTGTGCAAAAAAACATTTTTTTTTTGTATATTACATATCACTTAACTCCTAATTAACATTGTGCCTACCTATCCTTGCTTACTTATGATAAAGCAATTATTTCAGGTACTTATTTGCATAGAAACAAACCAATCAACATTACAATATTTTTTAATTATTACTTGCTCTCTCCTTAGCATTATCATATCGATACTGTCATCGCGACGTAAAATCGTTACGGGGATTCCCCTCTCCTCCCACTCCCCAATATTTTCGTCGATTAAAATAATAAAAAATTTAAAAAAATTGATCTTCATCATCGATACAGCCAAATTGATCTGAAAATGTAAATAGACTTAAGAAAATTCATTGAACCCCCCCCCCTCCCCCCAAAAATCTCACGTTAATCCATAATACTTGTCATGCGGTGCACTGGGTTTAATCGAAGTCAAATCAATAAGTTTTTCGACGTCATTGAAATCACTAATATCCGATCCTATATACGCATATATATATATATATATATATATATACACACACGTAGATACGTAGGTACAGTAGGCAATGGTAAGATCAACAGTAGAGAAGAGATCCAGAGCTCGATCAGCCGAGTAAATAAATCCGGCCGATATATTCGTAACGGCTACATAACGATAATTAATATCCGTAATTGATCCGATTGACGTGTCCTTCGATCTCCCACATCTTCAATCGAGGAGACTAACGCAACATAGTTAATCGCTTGCGATACGCGAAAATTGAAATCCGTGATTTTTTCATTTTTTCGGATCAAAGATGCTTATGATCTTACGTAAGTCATACGACGTATCCATATGGTATTTAATTCGAGCATTGAGTCTTGAAAATTATCCTCTTTCCTATAAACCATTATCAACGTCCTTAAAATCATTCGTGAGCGCATCCTGCCTCCGTGGGATCGGTTGGCCGGTCCAGAAGCGTCCGCGAAATTAAGTCCTATAAATATATTTTTTTTTAATTCGCCAGAAAAAAAATGAAAGATACGACAATGTACATGCGTGAACGACGTGGGATAAGATGAAATCGATTAAAAAATGAAGACAGAGAGGAAAAGTTAGAAAATGATAAAGAAAGAGAGAGAGAGAGAGAGATAGAGAGTGGATATAACAATACAAGGATACGCGCGTAGGATCGGATAGGCCTGCAAGTTTATAACGTAACGAGTGTCGATAACAGATTCGTAATGATCAATGGTCGTGTTATACGATCGACAATTGATGATCGATAATGACAATAATGTTAATAATAATAATATCTAATAATATATTCAGCTTAAACTGATACGTAATATTAATAATAATTCTTACGGTATTTTATAAAACGTACTAATATAATATTTATTGTTGCAATAAAAATCATAATAATATAATATCACCTCTGGCACAATCTCACGATGGCAAGACGTCGCGACAATCATTCGTTATTTCGTATTATTTTTTTTTTTCCATTTTAATAAACTCCTCTCGATCGATATCGATCATTCGCTCGACTATACATCATATCAACCTATAGGACTATATAGGTATATATATATATATATATATATATCTTTAATCGCTAAGCCTACGGGTTGTTCAATATAAAAGATCGATCGCGTTCCACAGTGGTTCCTACTGTGCGTAAATGCGTCGGCGTCCCGACGCTTTGTTTAAGTCCGTCGCAACAAGGTAAACGCGTTACCGAGGCGCAGCCGTGCATAGAAAATCAAACCCCGCGTGCAGAATGATACATGCTCGTCACGCAGTGCGCAATGATCCTTCCGCGAAATCATTTTTCGATGACTCAGATAAAGTTTCGCGAATTATCATGGCGAAAAGTTATTGGGACGTCGGTACGGTAACGCGTACGGAAGTCGCAGCCACGAGAGTGCGGAATGTAATTTTTTTTTTAAATATAAGATTCAAGAGATCCGGACCTCCCGCGGGACCGTCTCATCTCGCAGGGACTTACGAAGCTTTGACACTAGGACCGAAATAAAAAAAACATGGCCGAGCTCAACTTTCCTCAACATCGTTTTAATTCGATTTCGAATACGATCGAGCGGTAATCATAATGTCATGGACCAACACGAATAATCATGGGCCTAACGGACCTCTGTTGTGTATATGTATAAAAATAACAATATAGGTAATTACTATGCTCTAGTCAATAGACAATATTATAATATCTATGCTGTCTGTAATAAATGTAACAAAATATAGTATCAATAATAATATGCATTTTACAAGCGTATTTTGATCGTTGCTTTGATATCGGTACGACGTACGTATGATTAAAATAGTGTTTTTTTTATGTGATATCTAGTCCTAGCCTAACCTAGCACTAGGTATTCTAACAACAAGTAATCGTTATTAAAAGTAACGTATATATCGCAATAACAAGGCAAGGCTCGATACCAGTGACGTCATCGTCTCTCTCTTTGCCACTCTCCCTCGGGAAATAAAAGAATTGATTTCGGAAAGAAATGAAAATATATATTTTTTTTTTCCTTAACGTCTCTCTCGTACGTTATCTCTGTCGAAAATCTTGAGAGCCACAGACGCGCACTGGGAACGATAACAAATTATTCATCTCCGTATATTAAATGCCACTTCTCGCATTCGCTCGCTGTTCTCGACATTGATTAATAATCTGAGCATCGATGTCGTGCGTTTTAATCTTTCAATCTGATTTTCTTACAGTTACGGAATAGGTAATGGAGTACGTATAAGAAAAAGGTATGCACGGTGAAGTGACGTTTTACAAAATTTTTGTTAAGTCTTAAGACAGAAAATTTCAGTTCCTCCATTTTCCTTGCTCGCTGAATGAATTCGTATGAATTTTATCATGGTGTATCTGTACGATACACGTGCTACGAAATTGACAGTATACGAGAGTAATTTGTTGGTGAAGACAGGCAGACGTATATTTTTGATACTGAAGTATCGATTGTGATTGATTAATTTTTTTACACCAGGTATATACGAACGTGGGAACTTTGAAAAACGGAGGACGATAACGTGCGTCCTTGTGCTTGTTTTAGTGATTGATAGCTATTTATGTATTTACAGGGCGTCGCAAATAAAGTGTAACTCAAATTGATCGAGGAACAATTCAACGTTATTTGGAAATGTGATAACAAGGAGAAAATTAGCGAATTAATCCGAGGAGTGGATTACATAACTCCAATACATAATTCCGCTTCGTGATAATTAATCGTTTAGATTTTTTTTTTTTCATTCACGTATGCGCGATTAAAATGATATGGCAACAATACGCGGTAATTGAAAATTTAATTATTTTATGCGTTTCGCTTCTTTTTCTTTTCCTTGGAAAACAAATTTAAAAAAAGTTTCCTTCTCGCGCTGAACTTCCCCATTCTGATAGAAACGCAAACTATACATTAATAATATTGTCGTGGAGTCTAAAGGCTTAAAATTGTAAATTTCATATACATACGTCATACGTAGACTTAAAATAATGTAGACCTTAAATCAATTTTGATTGATTTAATTACGTGATCGTGTCCGAGTAATGATAATTCGCTTTAGCTGATTTCCGACAGCCGAGTCGATCGTTCCGAATACGTAATCTAGACGCTTGGTAATGGATATACATATAGTATGGATACCCATTGATAAAGAGCAGTACCAATAAAAATTGGCAATCGAATGAGGCCTAAATTCTATTTATACAAAAAATATATGAATATACGAATTTGCTCACCTGCCTATAGGCCGCTAATGAATCAACGAAGTGGAAATTGCCAATCAATGACCACTAGAGATCCGTAATCACATAAACGAACGCATCTGGATGAAACTTGGTAAATTAAATTCCAACGAACAAAAAAAAAACAAATCCTTAGGTCAAATCCGCAAGCGACTCGTCCGTTTCTGCGACAACGGATACCGTATGTGAAACTCAGTCGGTTCTTAACCGTAATGATAAAAGCTTTTAATTCTGTATAAGTGATATACAACCAACCCAATCGTATCAACAAACACCGGCATATCATTCGCCGTCAAGTAACTACAATCACAGGATACGTTAATCCTGATTAAATGAAAATTCACGACCCACAACCCACCACGAGACAACGAATAATCGATTCCAGTCACATCCAATTATTCATCGACTGTCATCATGCAGAACACCCATTATCAAGTTCCATGCTTCTACAAGTTTCCACGAGAAAACAGTATATTGGTACGACTCTTTCATGAGAGATCACTCGCGCGCATCATTCCAAATGATCTGACGGATCTTCATGGCAATGATTTTCATCGCGCAAACGGCCAATTAAATTCCAACGGTTAAAACGACACATAACCCGGGATCTACGGGCGTCAGAATTGGCACGTTATCCTGGAGGACGATTATCTTTCACACTCCACAGGGTAGTGGGCAGACGCCGCACCCTTTACATATATACAGTCGCGACAAATAATCACGAATTAAAAACAAAAGTGCCTCGCATTCACGTGTTTCCAGTCTCGTGTACGTGCGAGTGGACGTGCGGATGGCTGTGACCGTGCGCATGCGCCGCAGTTACGGTAAGCGGCGAGGGCGGTAATGGCGTCGGTGAAGACGAAAGTTCGATGAGAGTGACGTCGTAGCCAGCGGATGGCGGATCACCAGGATCCCCAGGATCACCCGGTGATCCTGGATTGGGATTGCGATCGGAATTAACGTGCGAGTGGCTCACCTCCAAAAGGAAGAGATCCTCGTCGACGTAGTAGCGTATCATGTCGTCGTCAATTTTCGCTGTAATTCTGAAACACCAGTGAAAGTTTGTGATATTAAAGATTAAAATGGATACAATAATATCAAAATACGAAATCGAAGCTATACGCGATACTGTATAATAAGGATTATATGATAAATAATAAATATATAATAATTAAAAGACAGATGTTTTGCTTGCTGAGATTGAAGGTTTGAAGGCTCAATCGACATATTCTGGATCCTAACCTAGAAACGTTCTATGGATGAAGATCGAGATAGAATAATAAAGAGTCAGGCATACGTGACAGTGATGCGTGTCGATGTAACATATGAATACGTACAAGTGAAACAGACTGTAGATATACGAATGAGACTTGGAGTGCGTGTATAGGCAATAGGAAATAGGCATTGGATTAGACGTGTGTCATGGGCATGCGCGTGCACGAATTTCTAGCAGTGAAGATACAATTAGTTTATTAGTGTTACGAGTTTAGTCCGATGCGCAGTATGTAATGACGAATGCATGAGAAGCGTGGATTGTGCAATGGTTATTCACCAAGGGGTAAATGAGTGCGAGCCAGGCCTTTCAGGGTGGAATTCAGAAATTCACATCTAAGATACGCATGCAAGAGGGCTAACTGGTTTGAACGTGCATTTTGAACTTTTGAAACATTCTTTCTCCGTTTTAAAGTGCAGCCTTGCGTATCACGTTTGAAAGGACGTGTAGTAAAGTGTATCGTGTCTATTTGCCACCAGTAAAGTCAGCCAATGTCACCATTATAGCATGCACTACGCAGGCGCGCATGCAAGTAAAGATGACACTCTACTAAACTTACCCCTTTGTGTTTTTGCGATAGAGGTTATTAATACTCGAGGATGCAATTTTGTACTTTGACTCAATCTGTAAAATAGAAAAAAAGTAGAACATTAGAATTTTGACAGTAGGTTTCTTTCGGTCTTTCGTTAGAGTATGTTGCTCGCAATTGTCGTAAAGAACGCGACGACACAAGTGACGCGTCTAGGAAGGCGTCATCGAAAGAGAATTTAATGAGTACCACCAAAAGAAACAAGACGAATAAGAAGAATACGACGAAGACAAGAAAAAGAACAGTAGGTATCAGAAAATTTACTTTAAAGTAGTTCTCTTTTTTTCCACTTTTTTCACTTTCTCCACGTATCGGATTCATCGCCAATCAAAAGCCATAATCAGCAATATTAATCCGACTCTAATGTCCGTCCGATGTCCAATCGAAATTCGACATCTTACAATTTTTCCCAGCCGATTCACTCGACAGGACAATATTAGCTCTCACGCACGATAATCGGCATAAGATTTAATGCTCTTTTTTTCAGAGGGGCCATCGGTGCATGGCTATTGGCGTACATTTTTCAATGGGAAACAGGGAAAATTCTGGACGCATGCGCATTAATATTAATTAGCGAATGAGACAGTGCACGGATATTAATGGTGGTACGGTATGCGTATACATGCATTGGTGGGTGGTTTGATGCGTCCTAACGATACCTGAATATATATATATATATATATATATACATATATACCCGTGTATAGGCATATCCATCTCCGTGTACGTAATACGTATACATACCAAAGATACGTGAATACGCGAGGAGACATGGCAGAAGGTCAAGAGGGCGGACGGAGTAGGGGGGCATGGTGGAGGCCAAAGGTGGGCGGCAAATGAATGAGGATGAATTGATTAATCGGTTAATCGCTACATGTATGTGCGCCACGACTGCTTATGATGCTTACGTGTATCAGCTAATAGGTAATTATGTATCGGTTGAGTATCGATATTCTCAGTGTATCTTTGTGTGTATGCAAACATATGAATCCTGAATATGAGTTTACTGGCTATTCATGATTATTTATTGTGCATATATCGATGGGTCTGATAACTGCGCATGTGTGCATATGGTTTCTTACAGCGTTGAGAAGTCCCTGGACCGACGGTGGCGTCACGTGAAGCGGCGTGTAGACGTCCTCGGATTCTTGGCGAACGTAGAGCATCACGCGCTCCTCGGCGTCGGTGCCGCGCAAATGCTGCTGCTGCATGTGAAGCCTGTTACCGACACCCGAGACAACCGTGCCGGAGCCCAAGTTGCCCTGCTGCACATTCTGGAGTACCGAGCCCTGGAGCTCCTGCACCTGCATCAGCAACGAGTCCTTCTTGTCGTGGAGTGAACTCAGATTGTCGGGCGGAAAATGGTTGTGGAACTTGAGAGCTGGCAGGCTTGGTCTGCCGCACGCGGGATAAGGGCTGCTACCCCCTGCCTTCAATCCTCCACCCTCACCGTTACTGAGGGATGAAGTGTCCGTGTCGCCCCCGCCCCCGCCGCCGCCACCTCCGTAGAATCCCGACAACTCCATCGTTGAGAACTGTCGTGAAAAGAAACACTGCTTGTACATTCGAGAGAGTCTATACATGCGAATCTCTGCGTTTACAATTATTTTTTTTTATTACTACTTAAGTTTCGAGCACTGATTAAAAATCTCTATGCGGATTGTGTATATGCATATATTTATGCTCGTGCCGAATAATCTGTTCGATCGAAGGCAATATTTTTTTTTTTGCTAATCTCTCATTGTTATCGCGAGGCCGGAGTTGCGGTTAGTGGAGAGTTTTGGCGCTGAGAGCAGGGGATGAATTTGCATAGGGGACGATAAAACATACGAGTTAGTTCCGTTATCATTGTGGCGAAACAGGATCCTTATCGGTACTGCTCGCTATTGGCAAGTTTGGTTCCGTGTGTTAGGGTCGCGTCGGAAGATAACGTAGGCTGTATTAGTGGCATTCGTGAAAATACGATCTGTACCTTATCAATGGCGTGTTCGGCGGGCGGCGAAAAGAGCACAGGAGGTTTGTGAAGATCGGCCATTGAATAAAATTCACTGCGTTCCGTGACCGAGTGATAAAGTTCGTCCAGCTTCTTTCTTCCTGTTGCCGTCATTTTTCGTTTGGCCGCTCTTCTCTCCTCGTCGCGCGTCTTCCTCTCCGCACCCTACGTTAAAATTCAAATATACGTATCAACACGTGTTAAGCTATGCGATCGCAGATCATTGTTACTTATGCTGATAATAACAATTACCTTATCACAGAAGACCTTTATCTGGCAGTAACCTCTATGAGATGGAGGAGTATAAGAGTGAGGATGTGGCGGCGGCTCCTCGTACGTGTCTACTTGAATATGTAAGGGCAAACCCTTTACACCCTTTTGACTGGAGAAATCCGTGCTCAGACACTGTACCGCCACGTTGATCTATCAACGGATACACATTTAGTATCGTTTACTGATAAGACCCATTTTTATTATAGATCTATCAAATTTACCTTGGCCGAAGATTCTAATGGATTCCAGTAGACGGCTATTGCATTGTGAGCCACTTCCTCGATGCAGCCAACGAGACCTACGCTATTTTTAGTATCTGCAATCAATCAAAGTTTAACGTAAAAGTGTATCCCTTTAAAATATTTATAAATAATCAAATATCTATTACGATATAATTAATTTATAACGTTCAATGGACACCGATGGTTCTCTTACCCCTTTGATAATCTTCTTCTTATCGCTAGGTCCGAAGGCTTGCGGAAAAAGTGACGTGACAATTTTTATACAGAATTACGAGGATATACCGCTTTTTACAGTCAAGCCAGAAAATATTAACGGTATAATTGCACTGGCAATTTACCCTTATCGTTTCATAATAATATTAACGGCATGAAATTATCAGGATATAAGAATGGAGACTCACCAGCGTCAAGGATACGTTGCTTTACGGAGTGCTGTCTACCGTGCCAGAATTGCCAAGCCTTTATCTCATCCTCAGGACTCTTCTCCTCCCGGAACATCAGCATTACAACGCTCTGAACAATAGAACACGATACATGGGATAAAGTGCAAGAGGAAAGTCATCAAGAACTGTATAGCCGACACGAGGATGATGGTACAGCTTAAAAAATATATACTATGATATACATATATATATATATAATAAATTATTATATTAAATTTTCAGGACCTTTTCGTTCCGAGTGTACCAATGATCTGGCGTATCTGGCGTGCGAGATAGAATGCAAGTGAACTGCAGTATAAGGAGACCGAGAATGCATTTACATACAGACATATGTGTGTACATGCACTTGCACGAGATAGATTAAATTTTTAGTGATTCGGGTGAATGGGCGAAGCTCTATATATAGATATACATAGGCAGACTTACAGAGTGGGGAGTATTTATATGTATATTAATAGACCCAAGTGCTTTATCTAATCTGTATAAAGACACGTATATATACCGTTGATTAGAGATCGCAGTTGATGCTGTTGGTACAGCCTGTACTTGTAATTATCGAGGAAGTCATACACTCGTCACCGCAAAAATTGGCTTTGCATGAGAATGGAAATGGCTAACGGGGTGCGATTAAGTCAATTAATATCCCACCGAGTGAATAAGCGAGTCTCATTCGTATTTTATTCGATTTTAATCTGTATTTAATTTTTCTATTGGAGGTGAGAGGGATTTAACAAAAATCAATGATATCGATCGCCGACCAGTACTCGTAATCAAGAAAGAATAGGAATAAATTATATATTTGATAATTTAAGCAGAATCGTCACGGCTCAATCCGAGCGATATTCTTTTATATTCACCTTAACTGTCTGCCCCGTCTTGAGCAGAGGCTTGTCGGGATCCGGCACATAGTCCAACGTGATACCATAAAATTGTCCTTTATTGATATACGTTATTCTGTCGTCCTCGCGTCGCTGCGACGTACTGATGGGCGATTCCAGATGATACTTGAATCCGTAGGCCGAGTAGCTTTAACGAATAGAAATAATAAGAGATAGATTAATATTAATGCTTCCTGTTTGGGTATGAGGAAAGTCAATGCTATCAAGAAAAATTAGGAATACCAAAGACATTTGTATATAGAAACAATGTCTCCTGTGTGGCTATCCGGAGGAAGTACCTATCTACTGTATACACTTGTGATATATATATATATATATATATATATATATATACACACACACACACCTTTCCTGCCTAGTTAGCCTATCGCAATCGGTCGCACAGAAAACTTTTAACAATATTGCGTATATCTGTTACGTCGTGCGCTTTCGTATTTTAATTTTTAACGGGACCGTTGGAACTCGGCTGCGATAACTGCCTATGGCGGGTGAACGCCCTGCTCTGATTGCTGCCTAGCATTACGGCTTATGACTTCCAGACTGCGATTGCGTAGTTTACATACCTAATTGCCGTCAGCGAGGGTATTAGAAAAACTTTTTATCAAAAAATTTGCCCAAACTGTATATTCAGAAACTTCAGGGATAAATATGTATATAGATATATGTACTCACAGTTTTGGTATTTGTATCTTGTCCGCATCATTTTGTCTACCAAAATCATGCCAGGGTCTGGATCTCGGAGGGTTTGGGTTTGGGTTAGCTGCTCCAGCGGCAACCAGTGTACCTCGTTGCACTTGCGCCTGCGTGTGGCTCTGTTGCAATTGCAGTTGCAATGGCTGATGATGTATCACGGCGCCACTCTCGAGTACGACTGCGGCGCCTGCGGTTGGTCCACCAGGACACAGTTCCGTGTAGTCAAAGGACGACTGGAGAAGAGTAAGCGTGAGATTAAGGATACGTTATTCCTAGAATTTCTGTAATTAGAGGTTTGGATCGAAGTAGCGATAGCTTTATGATAGTTTGTTAAAAGACTCGTTAATGCATATGAATATCTTAAGAGAGGTAATTGACAGCTCCCTTGGGAGTACCGGCTAATTGACAGTGTACGATAATACAGCAATTAGTCTTATGTACGGTCCATTTGGATGCTGTCTTTTATTTCGCGAGATCGTTGCGATCCGCGCTGACGTCCTTGCGCTTGCATACCTGGCCGATGCCGAGAGAAGAATAATAGGGAAGTGGAATGGACCGAGACGAAGAAGAAGAGGAAGTGAACGGATAGAAGAAGGTCTGCGGTCTCGTAAAATTTGACCGCATATACTTCACACGCGCCCTAATGTTGCTGGTTAATAAGTGGTTGGCCGAAGGTCTCTTGTATTTTATGTCTTCATATAGTCAGTGGCTCGCAACGCACTTCACGGTGAACATCGGTAACTATCAGTTAGCACGAATCGAAGCGTCACTGACTTTTTATGGAAACTTAATGGCTATTAGCGTTCGGCGAGAAGATAGAAGACAGAAGAAGGTCAGCATTCTACGTAGCAACGCGTCCAGGAATAGAAGCGAAACTTTACCCAGGAAGATCAGCCACGATATTAATTCATCTTGATGCTAACCACCTTAATAAATTCCGCATGAAAATACGGCCGGTACTGTATACCAAATTGCGAGGCAATCGACTCGGGGAAACATTTTCCTACTGACCTGATGAAGAGCCGTGGGCGGATGATGATCTTGTCTCGGGGTGACAGCATCGGCACCGATACCGGAATCAGGGCTGGGAAGATCAACGGTCAACACTTTGCTGCTGCTCGAGGAGGAGCGAATCGCGTGTGTCGTAGCATAAGAGCTCGGTACAACCTCGTACCTCGTGTACGAAGCGGTTGTCGTGGACAACGAGGATGAGCTGGATGATGCTAGAGGTGGAAGCGCATCGCCGGTGACATAGACCGCAGTGGCCTCCTGATGAAGTGCCGTCGGATTGGCTGCATTTCCGGTAGGGTTGCCCGAGGTCGAGGTGTAAGCTGCAGACTGCAATCGTGGACTGCAGGATGAGTAAGGATCGTACGGACTGCCGTATTGCTGCTGCACCTGGGAAGGATAAGATTAATCGTTGGCGCATATGAATTTTCCGTCGGTCAGCACCGCGGTACCACGTAGGCGAGAATTCTAGCGTCCAGGGTCAAGGTCGAGGGACCATGATAAATCCTGATTAAAGTAGGCAGCGAATGACCGGGCGCTGTACCCCAGGGTCTCTTCCTCCTGGTGGCCGTCGACCTTACCTGTAACTGATGCTGGTGATGGTGGTACATCCCTGGCGGCGTCGGACTCTCAGGTTGGGCCTGTTTGTGCCGTTTGTTGGACTGCTGACCCCCGCGGGACGAGCTGAGGTCTTCGGGTTCCCTCTTGACCCCGGCGATCCCGCCGCTCGACGTTCCGTCGTGGCGCAACGATTGCGGACTCAACGGAAGCGGAAGACCACCCTGAAGGCTCTGGCCTGGACTGTGAGATTGCTGGTTGTACTGATGAAGGAAGTGGTGGAGTTCCCCTCCACCGCCGCCGTTGCCCTCGCCTCCTTCCATCCTATTCGCCGAACCAGGACCCGGCCCTGGGCCAGGCGCCTCCTGCACCAGCAGCTTCTGGCCCATTACACCCCTTCAACATTCCACGTAAATTTCCTTTATTCGCCATTCACACTCTTACCAGCTGATCGCTTTCGATCGACTTCATACCCTGCCTGCCTGCCTGACTGCCTGAATACCTCGGAGCCTATGAGACTCCTAAGGATGCGTATCAAATTCATCCTGTCGACGAGCTTCACGACCCTTCTTAACTTCTACGACATTCCCCAAAGGCACGACACGTTAATTCCCTTATTATTCGTCGAATAAGATACCTCCGTCAGGTAACGATAATTTTCAGATAACCAAATGAAACTGGAAGGTGCGTTGCATGAATTAAAAAAAGTTGTCAAATTAATCAAAATAATACCAAGGAATATAACACCGTCTGGAAAATAATTTGCGGTTCTCCTCAAGGGTTGAGAAATAAAACAGTAAATCGTCACCGTTACTTTTTTTTTTTTTAATAATTTCTCAACAGCCAAGGAATATGATACGTGCACCTCCCCATTGATATTCAAGTCGTAAAAGTGCATGTCGCCAATAAACTTGTTCCTGGTCCCGTAGCCCGGGCCATGAGATCCTCGCGTCTCCCTGCATCCGTACAGCGAGAAATCGACGCGCAGCGTCTCTCGGTATTATGTGAAGTAGTTAACATGTTATATTTAGCATGATAATACGTATCCACAAAGCAGGGACCCTTATAAACTGCCAACGCTTTCGGTATATGTGATCTTTTTCATTCTTCTCTCTAGCTAGCGGGTCTTCGCACTGGCTGTAAGCACTGTAGTGTGGTACCTACCTACGGTCAGATGCTCCCATACAATGGGCCTTTTTTTCACTTGATACCTGATCTCTTTCGTCTCCTCCGTGTCTATGCGTACTTCTGCGTAGGTATGCGTAGGCACGTAGCTGCAGGTAAGGGAAACGCGAATACACTCGACAGCCAGAACGAAGAATGGATCCGAGTGCGTATACGTTGGAATAGTAATAGACGCTGTCATAACCCGAAGCTATGGGCCACCCTATGAATTCGGCTTAAATGAAATGGATCCATACGTATAAACGCTGTACGGCCAAATGGGTAATGCAATGCTAATCCGCGAGACGGTATGATTTTGCACTAAGGCCTATTCACGATCTGGCTATACCCAGCTGAACCGAATTATTCTTCCCTTTTACGAGTATTTATACGGAGGCAAGCTCGTATGGAAAATTTAATTAAAATCATGCCGATATCGACGCGGGAACGATTTCTGAACTGTGATCCCGGATTTACAGTCCGCTGTGAGTATTGGCGGGAAATTTGAAAATTTTTTAACGAGACCTCGTAAGTCTTCGTGGTATCCGTTACGGTGAATAACCTAAAGATACATGTTCGTCTATTCAAGCTCGAGTCGTCGTTGAACTTATCAGTGAAGTATGGGCCCCGGACTGGAACAACCTGTAGCAACTGTACAAATCCTCGAGTAATATATTGGCGACAAGTAGGAAGTATGTGGCCGCGGGGGCACATCGGGGTCAAGAGAAGGGTCAGGCACACGTACTCCGCGTGAAACGTACAGCACACAGGCGAGTCCTAAAACCTGCAGTCGGGTATTGCGGTACGCAGCGCGTCTCTAGCTCGGAACCGGAATCGGCATTTCTCAAACCGGAAATCAGGCGGATCGTGTTTTGTAAGTTAGGGGGGTTATATAGCACGCGCCATAACGAAACTCGAAATACAGGTCTTACTAAGTGGCGCTGCGGCCACCATGGCTCGGACCGTTTCTTTGATTATTCTTCCGACTTCTTTTTTTTCTCTCTCTCTCTCTCTCTCTCTCGTACCACTTATATCCGAATCCTTAGCGTCCCTGATTCCTATTCTACGCTCCGTACTTTTTTTCCTCTTCTCCGTATCTAATTTTTGTGACTTCTTACCGAGATATGTACCTAAGCACCTGTGTAGCACGTGCTTCTATCCGCGGGTGTACCAAAACGCACGTATCTACCACGAACGCGGTATGTGTCGAGCGTGCGTAACGAGCGTGGCCCCGACGACTTCTGTGACCCTCCTTGCGGCTGGTTCTCTCGTTCCTGGAGAAACGAGAACTGAACCCTGCCGTTGTCACTGACTCGTAATAATATTATAATCGTAAATTTAAATAAACGAGAACGTGCTCCACGTACTACGTGTCGAGCATAACATGAGACATCAGCGAACGAGGTTCCTAGGCTTCGGGCCAGCCTTTCAGGTTTCAGGCCGTTTCGTTTTACGATGTGACACGGTCCGTCGCGGGGTGAAAGGTTACAGGAGTAGATAGCGCGCACGGTCATCTACCTAAGTAGATCTCCGCGTAACGATAACCGTGAAACGAAATAATAAGAATGTTGCAGCTCTGGTTGCTAGCTCGCCTTTTAATGTAGCTTCTTATTTTTTTTCTTTTCTTTTCTTTATCTCCTCGTACACTTGCAGTCAGCGCCATTATAACTTCGTCGTTTCACTCTGACTCATACGAAACGACGTTTATTCGCGCGATGAATATGCGTCACTATCGTGCTCGTTAAAAACGTGTGTATTAACTTCCCTCTGGCGTCGAGCAGCCACGAACGGCACTGCCTTTAGGACGTATCTTCGTGGCGCTTCGTTCTTTCGTACTGCCGGCATCGTAGGCTCGTCCATTTTGTCTTGAGGTTATGTCGAGCCGTTCACTATTTTATTACGCAACCATCTCCCGACCGTTATACAGCTGCACTCTGTACCGGCGATTAACTTCGATGCCAGGACGATCTTTAACGTTTATCAATTGGTAGAAAGAAAATAGCGTCTCCGTAGTAGGAAATGCCGAACGTATAAGAGGATCGTAACTTTCGAGTGCGCATGCGCGCCAACGGTAAAGTTCTATCGCGAAACGTGGACGCGTCGTGTAGTGGATATCCGTCGTGCGTAGAATAATGGATAGGTTAGATTAACAGGGAATTGACCAGTGAGAATTGTCGATGCGCTTTACCGTTTTCCCTGTATTTTTTATCGCTGTTCCACGTGGCACGTGTAAACTTTTAGGTTAGGCAGTTCGTATCGGAATAGATAGGCATACGAGGAACAATGAAAATTGGATTAAAATCGTGTTCTCGGATGAGTGCACGCCTCGGGTATACGTGTATCCCACCTATGGGCGGGAGTTTTAACGATCCGTCGTGGTACAAATTGTCGAGATCGTATCTGCAAGAGATGCTGGGGAAGATAGCGCGGCTTCTCTCCCATGCCGATGTAACAGAAACTACCGCGTAGCCAAGGCGATCTTTCAAATTCGTACGTTGATCATTCTCAACAGTAAATTACAAAATATGCTAAGCGGCTGATATAAATCAAAAAGTGGGACTGCACCGATGTTAGGGGTAACCCGGGTAAGTGTGTACCTCTACCCGAGAGGTTATACAGGGGAGTGCTTGGGGTTCGTGGATGGAGGGCAAAATAAGAAGCCCGGATGAAATTAGGGTGAGTTTTCAATCTTCCCAGCGAAGCGAGCTCAAGACCCACGGGAGTTTGTAAACCGAGCAAATGGACCGGAAGTGATCTCGCGAAACATAAATACGAGTAAAATTTATTCCCATATAATCGTCTTCCTCTCTGATTTGTATTTTCGGGGGGAAAAAAATATGTATCTAGGTAAAAAAAAATAACAGGAAACGCTCACGTTTCCTTCAGTCATTTCTAGAGACTTACGTGGACCAGAGTTCGTGAGTAGGCGGCAGCTTGACATCCGCCGTCTTTTCTGGTAATTTATAATATTCATAGACGTAGGAGGCTGCCGGATCATCGCTGTGTCCGGACACGGCGGGAACCTGATGCTGCTGCTGTAGATTCAACATCGCCGCCGTAGCAACCGACAAGGGATGCTCGCAGTACGCCCTCCAGTCACCCTCCATGCCCTGCACCTGCACCTGCACGGCAGCAACCCTCTTATGAACCTCAGGGTCCGCAGCTTCGCCCTGTACCGCCGCGTTCTGCAGCGACTGCGCCTCTTCGGCCCCCAGCTCCTCTTCGTCCTCTGTCTCTCGCGTGCCCGCCACGGCCCCGTAGCCCTGTTGTCCCTCCTCGTCGACCCCACCAGAATTCTCCTCGGTGCGACTTCGCCGTCTGTAACATTAAAGAATCAAGGTATATCGTTAAAACGATCTGGACCATTACGAGCGAGTCGATCGATGACATCCCAAGCTCCGACCTTGGTCCACGACGATAGTGGAAATGTTTCAGGGTTGCCCAGAGTCTACTCTACTCAAATTAACATTCGAACGCGACACGTGGCAGTGACGACATAGTGAAGTCCGCGTATGCAAAACAGGTCCAGCAGACCAGTTGACCTTTGACATTTGACGATATCCTAACGCGCTGAAACTAACGTGTCCCAATAGTCGCGAGGAAATTCTTACCGAGGAGAAAAAAATCTCGATGATCCTAATGACATTCATGAGATCAGGATCGGATACCGGCGTCGAATCCTTGTACAAACAGTAGGTTGGCAGTGCTGCCAAGGGATGCTGCGTACCAAGGAGGCTCGGATGGGAGCAGATGGGAACGATGCAGTTGCACGTAACTACACCGGAAGATTAATTATTATAGACCCTACCTTTTGCCCGGAGTCATCAATTTATACTGTTCTCTCGTCTACTGGCGCATCCCAATTCCAATCCCGATCCAGGCCGTTCGTGGAATAAAGGCTTATCCTCTAATTTATGCATGTCGAATCAATCTCCCTCTCTCCGGGTCTACCTGCACCTGGACAACCGTTCCCTGAGAGTTCTTCACCCCGATAATGAGCGAGGAGTCGTCCTGTGCAAATATTTTTCTCTCCGTATGTTTGCATAGGTCCGATCCTATATGTATTATTATGTGGAACTCGGTACCGAAATTGCTCCGTATCTCTATGCATATTTTCTCTTTTTTCTTCCTCCACGCTAGACCGAGTCATTTGTTAAAGACGATCGCAATCACGGGTGCTAAACGCACTGCAAATACCATCCAGGTCTCTCTTCGGAATCCTTCCCTTGGTCCCATCCGGTTCTGTACGTCACTCCCGAATGGAGGACTGGCATCCGACTTTTTTGCCAGGGGGGTAGGGGGGGGCTATAAATTTTTCAAAACGCTAAAAAGTTATTGCGCTCCGAGGCATTCTGAGAGTCCCGAAGGAGGGGCGAGTGGGGGAGGATGAAAAACCCACGTGCTTCAGATAAATTCGAAGAGACAATCGACACGTGAATTGCAGGATAATGCGAACTATATATATATATATACCTCATAACTATATATATACATATAACCAGTGGATCATATGTCAGTCCATGTAACCGAGTAGTAGCATTCGAGTCAGAGAATTCGCATCGAAAATACTTTGGGACAGGAAAGGAACAGTAGATACATATGCAAATACACAGGGTAACCCCCTCGTGTTCCGAGACTTCACCTGCGCATCCGGTTCTCCTATGGTTCTTTAATTTCATCCTATTCGTGCCCACCGAGACAACAATTCGGTCAGTGTGCAGCCGTGCAGGGGGGAGATCTCGCGAAGAAGAGGAATCCGAATGAGCTGTCAGGTTAAGGATAAAAATAAGAAGACGGTACAAGTCGAAATGCACGTTCCGTTATTGCCGTCGGAGTAACCGCATTCCCTTGGCTAAATTTCTTGGTGAATTTTTTCATCAGAATCCACCGATCGTATGCGGGACCATAGACGTACCGTCTATCCGTCATACCTTCTGACACTGTCCCCGCGTGCCCCACCAGGTACCTTAGTACCCCACGTATAGACCACGTATATCCATGGGTAGCAAAGCCAGGAGTCTCAGGTAGCCACTATAGGGCATAAGAGCACTTCTGTCCTATGCTAATGTACCTCGGGCGTCAAAGTGCCAAAGAAAAATAGTCGAAGAACCCGGGTAACAGATTCACTCGCGTGAACTCTGCTTCGTGTCTAGTTTCCTGTCACGCTCCGTGGATCCATCCTATACCCACCGCAAGACCACTGCGATAATCGATCCTATCGGACGTGGTAGCAGTTGCAACCTACCTCAATGCCTCCTCCTCTTAGTAAGTCGGAGTGCATATGGAGAGGAGACACTTAATATTCCGTGGGAGTGTTGTCCACGCGACCATAGGAACCACCCTGAAGCTGGGCCCTCCCCGCGTCACCCCGGGCACGCATTTCAATAGAGCCAGCACTGCATCCGCGACTGTTAGCTCCGGGACTGGTTCGGCTTACACGCGTGTGGTAGCAATGCGAATTGACTCGTAAGGATTTGACAGTCATTGGGATCCGTCTAACGAGGATACACTTCCGGCCAGCGTGGTTCGTGAGAAAGATATCAGTGACAAGGACGCTGTACGATATGGTCCACACGAGATACTTCGTCTAGGAAATGGTCCGAACTCTGGTATTTTTTTTTTACCCGGATGGAGAGCAAGTCTTCGATCTACGGATGTATCACGGTACCTATATGCTGGATAGACATATGGCAGCGGAGCAGCTAGGCAGTAATATATTCTTCGAGGACATTGGACACGCTTGTAAAAATATAATCGGGCCAACGGCCAGTGGGGTGACCGAGTGACTTTGATGGATCGAAGCCTCCGTCAACCCCTCCTTTCTGGACCTTTTTTTTTAATCGGAGCATTGGGCTCATATTTGTTTTATTTTTCGACAGATAATTCTCTGTTCGACAGGTTACTCTCTCACGGTCTCTGTATACTCGTACGGGTATGCGTGGTTGGTACACCTGGAACGGAATCGATCTCGTGTGTAAATCCTCCGGGAACTACTTGCAGTCGTGCGAGTCTCGAATATCGACGGGATCTAAAGTCTCAATTTGCATAGGGCCACCCTGGTACACTGGGAGACTTTAGTGTATTCCAATTGGATGTATACGATTTCAGGATCCTTGAGGAAAAATTAATTTCGGTGAACCTGCTTTTAGTTTGCATCTGCATAATAATATGTATACAAGCTGCATCGCGAAGTACGTTGGGGATAGCCGACCTATACCAACAGTGAAGAATTCGCCAGGGATCAATCGGCAGTACTATACGTGTTTGTCCAGTGCGAACCGGTCTTTTTCAAAGTGAAACGGCAGTCCAGACCGGATTTTGAATATCCGGTAATCTCGCTAGACTCCCAAGGATCGCCGTTAAATCGTCTACGTATTTCCATTGCGAGTATACCAGAGCTAGATATCGATTGCGTTATGTAAATATTGAAAATATTACGTAACATAGCAGGTAAGAATTTAAAAAGAAAAACGGTCTTTCTCCCTGTCGAATCCCTACTGCTGCATCGTCTCCGAATTGCCAGTCCGTGACGGACCCACAATGCACTACGCCAGTTTTCGATGTAAAGCTGAACGTACTCTATCTACAGATAGCAACACGCCTACCTGGCACGACAGCGATAGGATAAGCGAGACTAGGACTTCCTACAAGGCTTTAAAGTTACCAACAGGACGAAGACAATTAACATAACCTATATCGCATGAAAATATGATAACGTCGCACCGTTACGTACAAGTGAACGTAATGGCTATTGATTATGACGTTCATAGATGGCACTGGCGTACGTTCCCATGTTCACGTGACACTTGGGGAAAGTTGATAGAGTAAATTGCTTTTGCTAAAGTCAAAGGGATAATTTAGTTAATCGGTACGAGCTAGTAAGTTCGTGAGTAAATTTGAAATTTTCAAACGCGTGTTACGTCATTGTACTGCCAATAATAACTAACCGTAGCAATACCTCGTGTTACTTTCAAGTGACTCCTCCGTGTTGCTACCCTTGCCAATGACTTCCTGGACCTCCCGTACGGGCGTGCGCCAGAATAATGGCAAGTCGATCCTATGGGAGCCGGGGAACCCCCCGTGGAGCGGAGTCAAAACGTGCGAGGTGCTGGACCGAGGAAGGGATAAGGGATGCTGGCTGGTTGGTACCTAATAGCAATATGAAATATTCCCGTCACCTTGCTACTATACGCATATACTATGAGTAACTCTATATTATTATCCTTTTTCACACCTCCCTGCACCTCTATGCCATGAAAACCTTGGTACAATAAACAAAACGTCATTGTCTCATTGTACCCACGAGCCACCCCACGAGTGGCTCTTGTTAACATAACCTCTTATGCACTGCGTAAAAATTCACACAAGTTACTTTCCTCCTGAGCTCTTACGAATAATTATGTGCACACCTTAATTAGCAAGCAGCCACTCGTACCAATTGATCGATTAATCGATCCGTTAATAACGTGAATTTCAGGCAGCATCGTGCCATGATAAATATTTGTATAATTAGGTGTACAGTTATTGGCTGTCTACGTATTTAAGATATGACGAAATATCTTTAATTTAATAAATATCCGGTCGAATATATCAAAATTTAAGACGACACTTACGCCTCGGAAGTCTCCTCGAAATTATCGTTCCAAGTGTGTATACGAAATAAGCGGCGCTATCGAATAATTCAATGAACTGGCTCATTACGGGGCTACGGGGATAAGAAGACATGTAAGAAGTCTGGAAAAAAAGTGTGGATACACTCTAGCTTGGTTACGCACGCCCGGAGATGATTCGATGCGTGACATTGCTCGTTTAAAGCGTCGAGCGAAACGACTCGGTATATATCTGACTGTATAGCAAGACAGAATAGATCGTTTGTGAGGCTAAACAGAATAAGAAGCGTGCCCCGTTCTCGTAGTGACGTTTTTATCATTAGAAGCGACGCGAGCGCCACCGTCGTCGAGCGGGAGAAGCACGTGCCGTAAAATCAACAGACCGGCCGCTACGCTCGCGATAAGACACGGAACGCGTCACGGCTACTTGCCTATTAATAATTAACAAGGTACTGCGTGCATTGTGCAATTATTATTCCACTGTTAAACGCGTGTATCTGCATACCAATCTCTCGTCGAGTTATTCGTTTCTACGATGGTGACAACTCGGTGTTTTCTAACACGCTCGCCAAATCTACACAGGATCTAACAAGATCGGCCATCTTGAAACGCGTGCCGTCCTGGCTGGATATCATTTCTCCAAGGAATCGAATCACCATGTAATTTCGCATTACATAAATTCGTCACTCGCAGACGGTACTGGATTAGATGGTGGAACATCGTGTAGTGTATGGAAGAACGTCTCTCTCTCATTCTCTCTCTGTGTCTGACGTACTGCGAGAATACGAAACAGCCAGCAACAACCGGAGAGCAACGAGCGACAGGCAGCACGTGCGCGGCAACAGGAGGATGGTAAATGGTAAATGGGAAATTGTAAATGGTAGGCCACTAGTGCTCTGAACGTGAATGAATGGAACCTGCTTCGCCACTTGCATACCCATTATAGGAGCTCACTGTGTGTACGTATATATATATAGTGGTTATGTATATACCTACGAGCGTACAATACACCGATCTGTGTTTATCTATCTATCATCTATAGGCAGATGTAGTACGAGTTTGTGGACAGGTTTTGGTAAATATATCTATTGGTAAGCCTGTGGCATTACGCGTCTGTATTACTGTGAAATCAAATTCCTAACCTCGGATCCTCGTTATTGCTCTGTATTCTGTTATAGGTCCTGTGCACGTGCGTATTGTTTTTATTGACTGTAAGAACAGCCCGGCACGAGAGTGATAGGAGGTATATTTTTATATGATCAAAGGACCGCATAGATCCGGTGATTTTGAATTATGCTAACGCGAGGTAAGTGGAACTGAATTAACTTTTTAGCCGTATGTCATTGGGAACTTTTTGACATGTTTTTTTTTAGGACCTCGATCAAACGTTCGTCACGAGTAATGTCTAGGAGCGTCAAAAGACTGCGGTATTGGGTAATCGTGTGTTGTACGATTTTAATTGCACCTCTTACGCGGGGGGCCGATGGATTATAAATTAGCGTCAGCGACGGACGAGAAAGGTCGATAAGCTCGTTAACTTTCGATGAGAACGCGGCACACGAAAAATTATTATACATGGTTCACCTCCCAATAAGGTACCGTAGTTTGCGCATATGTAGTATAGTACGGTATATCCTTCTGCTGTCGTTACAGATTGAAACGTTAATACCAGTAGGTAATGGATTCTGGTCGGTGATATTTTCAGAGAGAGAATTCACGTGTCAACTTATAGACATCTTGGGCATGTATATCTCAGACGCGTGATAAGGCTTCACGCGGAACTTCGGCGCTATACGAAGAAACCAGTTTGAATTCACTGAGCCATTATGAACTCGACTTGAATCACCTCTCGGCTAATCGGTACGTATAGCGACCTTCCATTAGTTCGATTCTACGCATAATTCAATGTCTTACGGACTCGGTCTCCAATGACTCCCGGCTACGCCGTCGTTTACCTGGCGAAATAACGCGACGTCCTCGCAAACCTTATAACTCTGGTACGAAGAATAACGTAAGAGCCATTTTTCTTTTTTTTTTTCATTAAGTCGTCTCTCGACAAATCATTGCTCGTTAACTTCCTGGATATATTTTTCTCGGATAGCTAAATATCAATTTCTGTGCATACCCACTTATCCTCTCTATCTTTCTCTCTTATCCTCACTCGATTATAACGGTCCTGCAGGTTTAATCTTTCATCCTCGCTGATATATAGGAAGGACCAGTCAGGATTTCTTGTACAGTACTGGACACCTATCTAACAATTTTTACCCGAGTGCATGGAACGAGCCTGTGAGCATTGAAATTTTATCCATGTAAAATACCTTGATAATCACGGATATTATGCTGGGATAAAATACTCAAGAAATTAATTAAGCACTTGATTGCTTCGGTAATTTGCGTTCATAAACATTGCATTTTTATTTTATATCGAACGAACAAAAATTCTTATTTTCGCTCGGGACCCCTCTACAGAATATTTTCACGCGGTACTGTAGATTCCAATAGGATTCAAATATTCCTGGCAGAAATTTATTTTTTATTTTTTAGTACTTCAGTGCTGTACCACACCTCGAGTCGGCGCCGTCTAAGCATTTGTAAGGAATAAAGTAGCGAGTGTGTCTAACAATGCACAACGGGTGTGCATTTACCTCTATTTCGCTCTAACCCCTCTTTCCCGCGTTATACCATTGCCCAAGAATAGACCAGCCATTATTGCCATTGTCGCTCTAACAAGAGAGGAACATCAATGGCGACAAAGTTCGCCACACGGACATTCCGCGAATTAAGTTAACGATCGTACTATTAAGTCGATCGGATTGCTAGTGAGATTTATAACAAAAGATTCTACCAACATTATGACCCGCGCATCTATATGTACATTTTACATGTAAGTTCAAGCTGGGATTCAAAGTATGACTGAGACCTTTCGCACGGTATACATTTACGTAACCATGAGCTATGAAAATAGCGCGATTTTTAAACCGAAATTTTTTTTTTCAGATATCGAGTTTACGCTCTCGTAAGAATTTTTTTATATTTTATTCTTAATTTTTTACTTATATTTTTCATCATTTTAATCTTTAGGCTCCATTCGGTACGCACTGTGTGTACACCTTGGACATTTAGGTAGAATGGATTTTAAGGGTCACCCTGTATGGACAGTGGACCCTATGGGGTTCGTATGGGTCTTACACGGTCAGGATATGACCACGGGAAATGTCCGGTCTGTAGACCATCGGCGGTCACCCATCCTAAGGGTCATCCTTGGCTCTCACTTAGCATAAAAGGGGTAACTAGCAAATGCCCAGTGCGCAAACCATAATGGAACGAATGTCCCATGGATATAATTAGGGCTGCTCATGGGAAATTCGAACCCCATCGGCTAGACTCGCCACGCAGACTACGAGATTGACTACTACAGGTCTGTATGATAGATCTCAAGGAATATATATGTATACACACTAACGTTAAAGGTTGGTCAGCTGTTTTCGAAGATGCGAACTCCTTATAAGAATTTTAAATGACATTCTACAATTTTTCTTTTAATTCCACGTCTTATCCCACCTAATTAACATGCCACTGACAACGGCCATTCGATTGCCCAAGTTACTACCTGATCGTGATCAGGATTGGTCCTCCGTAAACGAGGCTGAGTTTACCGAGAAATGGAAAAAGATTTGAGATCCAAGAAGGCTTCGCCATAGGATGACCCATGACGCTTTACACCAATAGCCTTACAGACGGCAGGAGCAAAGTAAAGGTCCTATCGAAGAACACGTGGTGGACTTTAGTTATACCGGGAGGCAAAGAAAAAAAACATTGAAAATGGACTTTAAGGAGTCAAGGAATTCCCATTCATGGCTTCGTTAGAATTATGGAGCTTTCCGTTTTATCGATTACATCAAATTTCACGTTTATCACGAGCACTTTGACGCTATTGAGAATAGCCGTAACGAGTGACGAGGAGGACATAAATATTTTTCAAAATTAACCGTATCACGGTAACGCGTCGTTTCACAGGGATTTCCTCAAAAATCTGAGAACGTCGTTAAGCGATCGAAACGAAATAGCCGAAGAATCATGGTCTTGATTGGTTTCCTCGAAATATGCAAAGTGCTGGTAAGCCGTTTACGGTTAAACGGGCTGATTCCGAAGATTTGCCATACCGATATGTAAACCTTCGTTATTGCCGCGCGATCACGACGGGAAGTCAATTAATTTACGAATAAACTTCGATTAAACTCCGTGGTCGGAGTATGCCATGGATAAAGCATATATATCAATTAATATGATAATTAATCCAATACGCATACGTCCCTTAATCATCGGTTAGCTAGAAAACACCATCGTAAATCTATCGTATACAAAACAAGATTACCTAGGCCTTGCCACGTCGCGTTCACATGTGTCCGTTTGAGCCTTCGCGAATTCTCTCCAGATAGCACACAGCGAGCTTCGACGAAGTTTCGACGAATCGAGTATACACCACGAACAGCAGGTAAACCTCGTGTTCCGGAATCCCGTGTAAATTATTACGAGAACAACAACAAACAAACAAAAAAATATCACTCAACCCCTCCGAGGTTGGTAAACACACATTTTTTTCTTCTTCCCTCTCTCGTACCCGAGCAGAAACTTCACAGAACCTTCACGCAGACTCGACACTTTCTTCGGTATCTACGGAATTCGCCTTCCAGTCGCAAAGTCGTTATTTTCCACCGTAAACACCGCAAATCCGTCCCGACGTCCTCGTTCGGCCTCTTCCTTTTCCAAATTTTCTCTTTTTTTTCCTCTTTTCCCTCGACTCGCACTTACGTTCCTTATCGTCCGGCCACGTCTTCTTCTCTCGGCACTTGCTACTTTTTCTTCGTTCTCTCCCTTTCTTCTTTTTTTCTTATTTTTCTCTCCTCTCCTCTCTCCCTCGCCACCTCGCTCCTCCGCGAACTCAACTGGTAGCTCGGGCTAATTTTGAACGAACTTTCCGGTTCGGTGTCTTGTATTGGACTGTGCAGAAGTGGCACCTTCCAGTTTCTGAACTTACATCTTGTCAGGTAAGTGTGAGCTTTAGCCGTGTGTCACGTCAGGGTGTGCGAGTGCGTGCGTACGTACCGTTGATACGTGAGTGCGTGAGTGCGTGTCGGGGGACCGTCTCCCCATTACGCTCTGTATACGGGGACAGTGTGAGTACGAGGATCGTCCAGTGTGAGCGTAGCTGCTCCTATTAAAGTGTGTGCATGCGTGGCCACATATGAGCCGCCGCAAGAGACCCGCCTCTTTTCCCACTCTTTCATCACTGCCGCCATACGTGTGATACCCGCGCACCAGTGCACGTACGTACCTACGTACCCCCATGCCCTCCCCTGTCTAGTAGTCACAGTGCTTTGTGCGGCTATGTGCATAGATATCCCAGCTTGGCTGGCGAACCGTATATATATATATATATATATATATATACCTGTCAGTGCTTTTAACCCAAGCACTGTCACATAGGTACCCCTACTCTCAGCTCATATCCACCTTCTTCACCGAACCCACCGGCACTTCAGTCTTCTCCCTGAGCAAGGCTCATCCACGCCTGTCCACGCTCTTCCAAAATTCTTCATAGTCCAGGGCATTTTGATCTTGAGAAAGACCGTCCCCCCTACCTGCCCCTCCACTGCCCAGAAAATAAAATCCCAACCCTACGCGAGTCTCGCCCGACGTAGAGACTGTTAAAATTGCAAAAATTGCATCCCGATGAACTCGAGCGGGTCTGCCCTAACGAAGTCGTTCGAAGCTCCCTGCGATATGACTATCGTAATTTTTGACTCGTACGTGACAAACGAGAAGCGCGACTCTGGCGATAAGCCTTTTCGCGCGGAACGAGTAGGACGGTAGGTGGGTAGGTTAGGTTTGGTAGTCGGAATATACGTATACGCGTACGTATTGAATATCAAGAGAGAACGGAGGTACGGATATACGGCTGGACTAACGAAGTCCCGATTTATCGGCACTTTCCAAACTTTTATTGCCCGACATAAAACGACCAAATGTATAACTGTCCCTGTTCGCGTATACACGCTCGCGAGTATCGCGACGACATTTATCATTGTCCGTTAAATAAAAGGCAGCATCATATCGGCCCGCTCCCGAGATCTGTAGATACGAACAGGCCGAACGCGTATTTCTTCGTGTACCGACGATATTAATGCGTTTCACTTTTGCCTCTGCGCTGCCGGGACGATTCGCTTTGTTACTCGTTACGGACAAGGAAACGCGTGACGTTAAGGAAAAAAAAAAAAAAAAAATTCAAGAGTTCAGACATTCGACAGAGTCGAAGGACGTTGCCTGGTAAAAGAGCAAAGCTTCACGGTTCGTACGAGTATATGGAAGTATCGATGAGATCGAGCGTCGCGACGCCTCCGCGTCTCCTTAGAATCCTCTCCGCCCAATCGCTACTGTAGCTATAGCAATTACCGTGTCGTATTACATTACCGAACGTACTGACTTTGTAACAATTATATATATATATCCAGGTGCATCTAGTAGCCATGATGCAGAATGCAGTCCGATGCATTTTCAAGCAATTACATACAAGTTGAATACGACGTTAGGCGTCCTTGCCCTTTAGATCTCTCGTTACACGCACTCTCTCTCTCTCTCTCTCTCTCCTTCTCTCTTAATCTCTCAGTTTTTCCCTCTCTCCTCCACCAACCACTACTCGCCTTTACCAATCTCTCACGCTATCCACGATATCTCCCGTATGCCTTCGTACGTGCGCGCACGTCACTCGTACTCGCCGAACATTTCGAACGTTCGCATACGTGCATTTTGTGTCACAGAACACGACGTGCACGTCACTGGTGCCTGGATGCTGTACCAACTTCACAGAAATTTATCTGCATATCTATTTTGCATATATCGGAGATGCATCCAGACGTAACCATGGTTACCTTGTCTGTGGGTTATAGACACGTATCCGCGTCGTTGCTGCTACACGTGTACAAAAGGCATAACGCGTATCGTCCGACGGCGTGAAGTAATTTTCTTTTCGAAATGCAAATATATTAATTCAATGCAATAGAAATAAAAATTGTACCGTTAGTACAAAAAATGGGCAAATACCTTTCTTCTTTAACGAGCCAGTTATGCAGGACGCGATTAAACCAAGGCAAGTCCATAGGTCAGCGAAATCGCACCTCACGATCACGCTATGCGCGCACGGACGCTCAATTCGCACTCATTCATTATGAACACTTAATTAATGCAAAGACGCTGGGTCGTTTCCTCCTTTCTGTGCTGCAGCTCGGCCATGTCAATACGGGAGCACGTTTCCAGGCTCGTCGGATTGTTTGATCTGCCGGCACGTGGTCGTCGTAGCGAATTAC